>JACAXG010000143.1:0-242788 GCA_018881555.1 Amblyornis subalaris | reverse complement strand
CATGGGCGGAAAAACTGTCCGGCCTTGCCCCTTCTTTCTGAGGACGGGGCGAAGCCGCTTAGTGGTAGTGTGGGCACCATGACCCACCTGCAGCCAGGGCCTGGGTCTCTGCCTATGCTGCGTGGCTGCCAGTCCTGCTGGTGACCTGCCAGTGTGCCGGCCCTGTACTCGGGGCACGTGTCACCACTTTTTGGAGCCCTTTGTCCCCAGGAGCAGTCCCAGGACCCTGTATGCAGGGCTGGGGAGGCTGCTTTAGCCAGGTGACAGGAATGAGCGCTCCCTGGCCCTTCTGAGGGTGCAGGTTGAAGAAGTGCTGTGCCGCAGGGCGCAGTCCCGCCTTTGGCGCTGCTTTTGGTCGGGGTGACCTCCCTGCTGTTGGTGGTGAGATGGCTCCTGCAGACAGCTGTGTTGCTGCGCTGTGGGCCAGGCCGGCTGGCCCGTAAGTGGGGCGCAGGCTGGAGCCTGTGCTCTGTGGGGCTTGTTGGGAGTGCCGGGCCGTGGGAGGCGGCCCTGTAAGCGGGCTTGTGCGCATCCCCTGCCCTCGGCGGGCGGTTGGAGGGACCCCCTGTAATCCAGCGGGTATCCCTGGCCCTGGCCTTTCAGAGGCATGGGGCCCGGAGTTGTGGGCCCTGGCGTGTGCCCTCCCTGTCCTTGGAGCTGGGGCCCTGGCCCCTCGGCCTTAGGCTGTGAGCTCGACTGACTAGACTGTCGAGTCTTGTTCCTGTTGCCAAGGGGGAAGGCCGAGCTCTGTGGCTCCCTGGGTGTCGACTGGCCTGTAAGCAGGGTCCGGGTCTGGGAGCCTTTGTGCTCCCTCAGCTGGCAGCCTGTGCGGGGCAACCGCCCTTTAGACGGGAGTGCCCCAGAATTGGAGAGAAGGAGCCTCCGTAGGCCTTTGGGACCAGGGCCACCCTGTAAGCTGGTGCCGGTGCCCTGGAGTCCCAGGCGCTTTGCAGTCCAGGTGGTGGCTTGAGCCCCTGTAAGCAGGGGTGCAGCCTCTTTGGCCGCTGCTTTGCATGCCCAGCTTCGTTTGCCCAGAGGGCCTGGCTCCCAGCACCGGATGAGACTGCGCCGGACGCCGCTGTGGTGAGACAAGCTGAAGTTGAAGGGTTTTGTGGAGCTGGGGGGTCTTGKGGGTGGGTGGGTGGTGGCTTGGGGATCTCTTTGTGGGGGTGTTGGGTCGTGGTTCCCTTCCAGCGCAGGARCTGGTGCTTCTCAGGCCTAAGTGTGTCCTTCCTTGGCAGAAGCCAAGGGATGACGAGGCAAGAATGAACAAGAAGCTGGGYGGCTTCGAGCTCAAGAGTGGGACAGCGAGGCAAGAGTGAACAAGAAGCTGGGTGGCTTCGAGCTCAAGAGTGGGACAGCGAGGCAAGAGTGAACAAGAAGCTGGGTGGCTTCGAGCTCAAGAGGGAGCACGAGAGGCCCTCTGGGTAAAGGGCATTGGCATTTCTGGCATCCCTGAGGCACATTCAGGGTGCCCTGGCTGGCTTTGCACTGGGCGACCTCCCTGTAAGCAGGGCTGGCTCTTTGCTTTGCTGTCTTTGGCCTTTTGCTGTCGTGCTCCTTTGGCTGCCCGGAGAGAGGGGCAACCCTGTAAGGAGGGTGAGAGCCCCTGTCTCCGCACCTGAGGGGGGAAATGGAGCTCTCCCGGCCCCCGGCCCACCCTGTAAGCAGGGGCAGGGCCTTTTCCCCAGCCCCGGTGGCTTTCTGCCTGCTGCTGACGCCTGGCCAGCGTGACCCCGTGTACTCAGGGTGCATCACAGCCTTTGTCCCTTGGCCACCGCTGAAGCCCCCCAGCGTGGCGTGGCCCCTGTGGCCTCCCTGCAGTGTGGGGGCAGGTCTGAGGCTTTCCTCTCCCGCTCAGTGGTAGGGATGGCTCCCCACACCTTGGCTGCACAGAGCTTGCTCCCCCTTCTGGGACGTTCCCTCTGTGTTCCCCTGTCTTTGTCGGTGCGAGTGAGTGAGCAAGTGAGTTTGTCCTTTAGGCCCCTGTAGAAATAGAGCAGTGTAGCTTWGACTTCCCAGGAGGGAAAGAGGAGCTCTGTGCAGCCACAGGGGGGTCCCCTTGAAACGCATGGGCGGAAAAACTGTCCGGCCTTGCCCCTTCTTTCTGAGGACGGGGCGAAGCCGCTTAGTGGTAGTGTGGGCACTGTGACCCGCCTGCAGCCAGGGCCTGGGTCTCTGCCTATGCTGCGTGGCTGCCAGTCCTGCTGGTGACCTGCCAGTGTGCCGGCCCTGTACTCGGGGCACGTGTCACCACTTTTTGGAGCCCTTTGTCCCCAGGAGCAGTCCCAGGACCCTGTATGCAGGGCTGGGGAGGCTGCTTTAGCCAGGTGACAGGAATGAGCGCTCCCTGGCCCTTCTGAGGGTGCAGGTTGAAGAAGTGCTGTGCCGCAGGGCGCAGTCCTGCCTTTGGCGCTTCCTTTGGCTGAGGTGACTTCCCTTCTCCTGGTGCTCAACTGACGAGCAATTGCAGGTTCTGCTGTCATGAAGCATTTGTCTATTTCTCTTACATCCTTTCATGTCCCACTTTGGTTCTCACAAAGTCGTGTCCATGTAATTGTCCTTGCAATAGAGCAGCAGATATCTTATGGGTAGAGATCGTTGTTAGCTTGCTGGTTTCCAGCATTTCTTGTGCTAAGAGTTAGAGTCAATAATAAGACTTTAGTTTTTATTCTTTGAAAAACCAGAGGAATGTCTTCCTTGAAGTACTGGCCTCACTGGATGTAACAGGACCTCAATTTCATCCTCAAGTTTTACATATTAAGGTATTCAAGTGATGTTTTAATAGGTGATCCTCAGTGCAAAGGCTACACTTTTATTCATTTGTCAGTTATGTATTTTGTCAAGGAAAAGCTCATGACTAGAAATATTTTAAACTGAATACAAACCTTTTTTTTCCTAATGTGTTGTTTCTTTCTCTTTTATCTGCATCCATAAGCCTCCCTTGTTTTGTAGTTTTTAAGGAATCTGAGGATATTTCTGCCTAAGTGAATATTGACAAATATTTCTTAGGCTTTCTTGGGTATCTGCTGAGGTAGTGTGTTTGTAGTAGTGTGGGAGCATATCACACTGATACTGCTTGGATGTGGAAGTAGTAAGTTTCCTGAAATGGGATAAAACACTTAAAAAGTATTTAATTCATCATTGACCTTTATCACTCCTAAAAATGCGATAAACCACCAAGTTTAGAAGGGAATTAAGAGGAGATTTTTTTTATTAATGCAGTAAACACAGATGCTGACCTAAGCACTTAYGTCCTTTTTAAATTAACTTCTACAATTCTAACTGTGCCATTCTCACAACACTTGAGAGAAGTATTTTTTTTCAATTTTCTAACATATAAGGGACTACATTCAGCCAGAAGAATGTTATTCTGATTACAACAGTTCACTCTGAATGTAAATAAAATGTAGCTCCAAAAGCTCAGTCATACCTGCCTGATTTTTTGTGAGCTTTATAGGTAACTGAGTTTCAATCTGACATATCAAAATTTAAAAAAAATCATGTGTGCTTTGTGCAAGAATACTCATTCTGAATGTCACTGAGTGTTGACAAAACTTTGAAGATATCTGGTCATCATTTGTAATGAAGTTACAGGTGAATTTTGAGGGCCTTGTATGCCTGCCTCTTCTTTATGAAGTGTTGCTGTGAATATGCTGAGCTCTTTTTAATGTATACTGGAGTTATGTGAGTGTCCAGGGTGATGGCTGCCTTGTGCATTCTAGCAGGAGGCCCCCTTTATTCAGGATTTTCTGTGTGCTGTTGCACCATATAAGAACCTGTTTGCTTCTAGTCTGTGTCTTTGCCATGTTGACGAAGATTTGCTTACACAATACTTGATATTTAACTGTGACTTACATGCCCAAAATACATCTGGAGTGAGAATCAGCAATGATTTCAAATGCTTTTTATTTGTTTCTTTGTCTTCCTAGAAGTAAATTTATGCAGGAGGTATTTTGGTGTGGGTGGAGGAAGACCATGACTTAGCAAGCTGCTCTTTCCCACCAAATCCTAGATCTGATGTTCCATGGGGACCTCACTAAAAAAGTGGCTTTCTGGGAGTAATGTTAAAAACGACCGGTAGAGGATGCTACACTCCAACACAATTTCGCAATTCCGGGGCAAAAACTAACAATTTTGTGGCCTTATTACCGTTCCTTTCCACACAAAAAGTAAGGAGAAGAAGCTTTTGGTCATTTGATGCAATAAGGGCATTTTATTGGAAAGTATTCAAGTGAGTAAAAATAGATAATTTTTAAATTCTTTGCTAAATGTCTGTCATTATGTATAAATGTTCTTATTTTATGTGTATAAAGAGGTTTATTTTTAAATATCTATCATATAGAAACATTCAAGTCAAGACCATGATCCCAGTTAAATAAATTGCATGCAGATGTAGGTGGAGAACATAAGATACACTATAGACAAATCTACAGGCATCTTTAGTCCAGGGCTCCAATTGTAGAAATTGGCCCTTGAGAACAAGCACTTGAGAACAATTTGTAGGTCTGAAATTTGTTACACAGCAAAGCTGGTGGTTCTGCACTAGAACTTGTTTTTCCTTTAAATAATTTACATTGTTTTCAAGTGCTTATAAAAACTATACAAAATAGAAATATTTAAATGTTTGACAATTATGTAAACTTTAATCATCTTTTAGTATGAAGAAAAACTAACGTAAAAACATCTAGATAATTTTTTTCCATTAAAAGACTGAAGTTGGAACAAGCAGGAATGACAAGCTTACCTTTCAAAGAATTACTATTTAGAAATAGCCTGTTACAGCATTTGCTTTACAAATGTTTGCAAATAGAAACAATGTTCAAGAGAAATTTTAATTTTTATACATGAGTTACAGAGGACCACTTTTTTATATGTTAAATTCTACAGGGAGCTGCATTTGAAGTTTCTGCTGATAGCCCTACCTTAGGTCATGCTAGTCTGTTCTTTGGACAGTACAGCATTTGTTTGTCATACAGCCCCTTCGTTGGGTTTTGGGCCATCAGCAAAAGGTCGTTTTTTGGGTGTAATTTGAAATGCTAGTGGTATTCTATGCTGTGCGTGTATCAAGATCCAAGTTTTCCTAAACAAATGCATACACCTGGTTACAAGTTCACTTTTGATTCCCCTGAACTGTGACATCTGTCCACTCTAATGTCATATGAGGATATTGTGGCCTTTAGTAACAAAGCTTGCAGGGTATTCACATACTTATGGCTTATTTTGTGTACATAATTAACACACTTGGATTTGATTGTGAAAGGCAAGTAAGTTAAATAGAGCATGATTTGTTCTATTACTGTTTTTCATGTGGGTGTGCATTGCTTTACAGTAAGCAAAGTGAAACCACTGTTGAAAACAACTTTACAGTGGCTTTAGCTCAGGAATGCCCTCATTTCTGCCACCTGATAAGGGGAACTTAGTAAACATCGGCTGTAAGTCCAACAGTGCAAGAAAAATAACAATCTGTAAAGGTGCTAGAATGAATTCAACAGTTTATGTACGTGCTAATTAATGTGAGTGACCTGTGCTAATTACAGGCAAGGCTTTCACCTGGCTTCAGAAGGCAAAGCCACAGCTGGAAAACGTGTTGCTTCTTTTCAGGGACATGATTCTGTTTCAAAGGCTTTTTTGATTCCTGTCCTTTCATGAGGTTGAAGAGACAAAGGCAGATCTACAGCGTCATTAGGACGTGAAAAAACCTAGTGAACACAAATGTGATGAAAAGATGGATGTAGTGCTCGATCAGGTAGTTTCACAGAAACTTCTCATGGTGGTAGTGATTGTTTCAATTACCTGGAGCTGCTCACGCCTGCTCTCAGCTCTGCCATGACAACTCTTACTGGAGCAGTGTTGTGAATGAGTGTGAACTGGAGCCTTTCCTGGTTAAAGTTAACACAGTAAATCTTTGATTGGCTGATYCTGTTCTTGGTGTCACAATACAGACAGTTCTGCTAAAAGTGTGCCTGAGCTGAGAGCTGTGGCTGGAAGGAAGGGTGAGGTGCTTAAGCCAGTAGGTCTGATTTAAAAAGAAAAGAAACTTGTGGTAGAAAAAGAAAGGACTTTTGGTGAGAGGTGAACCACAAAACTGAAATGAAATAGCAATGGGAACAGCACATAGAGAGGAGAAAGGTGTGAATATGCAGAGCCTTAAAGCTGAAGCCAAACTGTGAATTTAGTGTGTGGAGGAGCATGAAGGAGGTTAAAAGTGAAAGCGATATAGTCTGAATCTGCAGTGGGTTGTGCAGGAAAAATTACTGTAATAACTTTAGCTTTGTAATTCCATCACTTGACATCTTGGTGTGAGCTTTAGCTGGGGTAGTCATCTGGGATATCATCAGATTTTATTAAAAAAACYCAACCTAAAACAACAGCAAAAACAAACCAAAACATGAAAGAAGTCTTGTCATCTGATTATTGTTAACCAACTGACTCCTGAATGTGAAAAAATCGAAAAAGAAATCGTAGTAATAGGATTAGAGTTTAGCACTATGTAGTCCTAAATAATTCCTCCCCAACAGCAGTGACCTTCTTTTGTTTCCTTTGGAAGTACCCTGTGCCAGAGTAAGTGCTGTGTACAAGAAGTCTCACAATTGGGCATTAGAATCACTTGGTGAAGTACAAACTTCTGTCAGGATTCTGTACCTGGGCCTCATGCAGGGTATTTACATTTCCATGGCCACAGAGCTTGCCTGTACAGTGTRCTGGACTCATCACAGAGTAGGGGTGATAAATCCACTTGTTCACCTGCACAGTGGGTGTGCTTGAGGCCTGACATGCACAATGTCTGCATGTGCCTCACAGCTGCTTTCTGGGTAACTGAAAAAGTATTTGTCTGCATATAAAATATGAAAAAAATTATATCTCTTAGGCCTTGAGTATAGACAATAAAATTTAAATAAATACTAATGAAAATTTCATTTTATGCGGGATACCCAACAGCCCAGCTGTTTAATTGTGGAGAGACTGGTTCAAAGTGGGGGTGAAAGCGATGAAATATATAGGCTTATGCCTTAAGATAACATAGGCTGTAGCACTTCTTTTAAAAAGCTACAGCTGTTAAAGGGCTCAAAGATGCTTTCCTTTTTTTTTTCCCCCACGTATTTTTGGCAGATGAATGGAGATTTCCTTCAGAAGGAAATGTACATGAAGCAATCACACAGCACACTAAAAATGGCTGTCAAGAGACACTTTCATAAAGCACCAGATATTCAGTGTATGTTACAAACCAAATCAGCTTTTAATCTGCAGACAATGAGTGACCATTTTAATGCAGAACAAGTAATGTCAACCCAAAGTACTGAAAGCTATTGTTCAGAAGGACCAATGCATTCATGCATGCATGCATGCAAGCATGCAAAGCCTTTTAAGCTCATGGGCAAATCAGCTGCCTGCTCTGCATAGATACCTTTGCCAGTACTTACTAATAATTTACAAAATTACCAACCTTCTTTGACAGGTCACTAATTTTAGCATCCAGCCTACTTTTAAAAATTCAGGAACTGTTCTTACATTTATTGTTGGATTTGTACCGGACAGCAGTTTACTGGTCTTTAAGCAGTTACTGATGCTTCATCAGATTCATGATAAAGCGGAAAAAGTTGAAGAGCTTTTTTCCAGGACACTAAATCACAATGTTTCATGTTCTTACTCTAGAAGTTAGAGTTATCAGCCAATGACTTGGAAATCCGGGATCAAGCTACAAGCTCTTAATGCATTTTCTTTCCCCTTTTTTATTTATTTATTATACTTGAAAAATATGACACTTCCCCTTTTGTGTATCTGTTCAAAATGCTCCATCTCTTGTCCATCACCCAATGTTCAGTCTCTGTCGTTGATGATTCACCCACTCTAGGGAGGGGTAAATATCAACCCCTGCTTCTGTCATACAGCCAGACCTTTTCCTTACTGGTATTTGTTTAATTTGGAGGCTTTGGTATATATTATGTAGTATGGTCCCTTATAACTCTGTGGTGCTTGATGTGTGTGCTTTCTGGAGATGCTGCACAGTGGGCAAAGTTCTTTCCAAAGACCTCTGTAGTGGGTTGTACTTCTAACATTAGTGCCTTTTAATTTCCCTTTGACTGAATTTGTTTTCCATCTCTCCTTTGATTTCTGTTTAGCCTTTTTTTTCCCTGCTTCACAGCCCTGTTTTCCCTTAATATCTCCAAAGCACTGAAAAGGACAAACACAAGCTAATCTGATCTCCACCCTCTTTTCTGCTTTAACAAAGCTTTTAGCTTCCCCTCTCATGCTCTTTTTTTTTGTTTTGTTTTCTTTACCTTTCTTTCCCTTCCCCCACCAAAAGAAATCACTATTCTTATGTAAAAGAATTGGTCAAGCTGCAGCAGGACATGCAATCATGGTGACTTCAGACAAAAATCTGTGTTTTCCAGACTTATCTGTGTGTTGTTATACCAGGCTTGTACCTCCTGCTGCAAAATAAGCGTTGGACAAGAGAATAAAGAGAAATACATTTCAAGCTTCCCCTTTGATTCCTGACAGAATTCTTTTGTCTGAGCAGAGTAGCCGTGTGTCTGTATATACATGTTCTATGTGTCTGATGTGCTTTCTACAGTTTTGTTCTTGCTAATGGCTGAAGGTTTATAAATTTTTCTTTTGCATTTGGGCCACCGCTTCCTTGAACCAMGAGGAGAGGAACCTTAGGCCTTTCCTAAGGCTGCTGTTCCCTCTCTCTCTCCACTGCGTGCTCATTCTGTCTGATAGGCCCAAGTGTGTCAGCTTGGCAGCATTCCCAGGCACCATCAGCATTACAACATTCCCGGAGTCGGGTCTGGGTTAACACAAAGCATTGACAAATTCTGTGTATTTAGTTTTGTTCTCGTGCTGGTCTTCATAGGGATTAGGATTTTTTTTTTTTTAAGAGAATAATATTAGAGGAGTCACACAATGAGCATAAATGTTAATGACTGACAATCCTCACATTTACTGCCTGGAGGAATCCAAATTTGGATGTTTGTGTGTCGGGGGTGATATCTCTGAGCACCATAGGCCTTTTGGTGTTCAATTAAAAAGAAATCTATCTTGAATGGTTTGAACTGTTGAAACTGATGCAAGTATGCACTGAATGTCATGAATTTCCAGTGTGTTCCTGCTGCTGTAGTGGGCTGTATGATTCCCTTTATAGCAGCACTCTCCCTAGTTCCTGCTACATTCCTAAAACAGAACAAACGGTCAGTGTAATCCATGAGCCTTCCTGCTCCCTGCCCCGAAAAACGTTGCCAAATCTAAAAAGAGAAAATGCTTCCAGCAGGGACTCCAGAATTACTTATGAGATGATAATTTATACTCTGGGCTGTTAATCTGCTGTTGCAGCCTGAAATGCAGAAACACAGAAACTGTAAGCACAGCCATAGGCTGCTGTGGCAGTTTCCCTGCGACAATGCTATCTCAAGAAACAATCTGAATGCAGCATGGGACAATGCAGAGCAGGATGATTAATTTTACTGAGTGGCACAGTTATGAGTCACGTCGGCTCACAGGCAGAGAGGTTTGTTTGTTAAAGTAGTTGTATCATGAGAGGTGCTGTATGGAGGTAAGGGAGGGCACTAGTTTTATTTGTGGTGATTGTTTCTGGGATTGTTAGCAGTCGACTAAAGGTGGAGTGAAGCGCATATTCTGTTTGCAACTGTCATAGGTTTATGGAGGAGAGCTTTCTCTAGGTTTTGCACAATCCTAGATCCTGCATGTTGTATTGGAAGAATGCTTATTTCTCTTTGGTTATTTTCTCTCATTATTTAATAATTATTGTTTCAATGTTAAGCCTTTCCCTCTACATCTTCCCTTTTTTTTTTGCTTTTGTTTAATAAATAATTATTTGATAGGCAATATGCTTCTGAATCACCCTTTCTTTCTCAATTTCCATTATAATCTGTTCATGGCTATAGAATGATAATACAGAGCTATGTAACACAGATGCAAAATTTTGAACAATAATATAAAGGCTTGTTGGAGGCTTTCTAAAAATTTAACCTTTAAGATCTTCATCTGGAGTTAAGACTTCCTTCCCAGCATAACGATAAATCCTCCCACTTTCACTGCATTAGGGAAGAGAATGGAATCACATTTTTGAATCAAAAGCTTGGGAATTGGCCCAAGATCAAACTGGTTGCTTACATGCCATTTTCTCATTTTGTTTAATTTGCAGCATTTTAGTAGGCGATAAAAAAGTAAAGCAAAAACATCTGAAAAGCTACATGAATGTTTTTGTGGAGGCGGACTGATAGCTTGCCACGTAGAGAAATCTCTGTGTTTTCAGGGCCTGTGCTGCATCTTAAAAAGCACCAAGTCCTACAGGGTTAACGGACAGGAAACTGCAGTTGCAGCCGCTCCTAAGGAAGTCAGTTTTTGTGTAACAGCCCGAGCAGGCCGAAAGGTGGGGGCCGGGGGGGATTGGAGATCTCAGGGTCTGGGGTGACACTGATATTTTTGGTTTTGCTCTGCAGCATTTTATACACTAAGGAGGGCCTGCACCAAATGGCAGCAACCCTCTGTGATAAAGCAATTTACATAATGTAATACTTTTTGGGGAAAGGAGACATTAATGTTCCTGTTTAAGGCTCCTTTTTTTCCTATTAAGGCTCAGCACATCGTGATATGTGAAGAAATCACACTGTACATATATGGTTGCTGTGCTGCGCTTTCATATATGTAAATTCTGGAGCAGGAGAACTCTGCTCTGAATTTTGAGTTGCTGGTTTCAGTCCCTCCTGTGCACGTGCACTTTCCTTAAGTTTTGCTCTCTGTCTGCGGCCTCGCTGTCTCCMACGGCAGCGCACCAGCAAAGAGAATTTCGCTTCCCGTGCGAACAAAAGAGCAGCTTTTGCGACCTGGACGAACTCTCCCTCCCTCGGGTTTAGAACACCCAGATGCCTCCAGTAACGGCATGCTGGGGCACATTTGCTCAGGCAGGCAGTCCGCGACCGCTGCCCCGAGCTGGCCAGCGCGTTCCTCGGCCCGGGGGAGCGCAGGGCTGGGGCTGGAGCGGCGATCCCGTGCGGAGCCGGGCCTAGCGCGCCGGCCTGCTCCGAGCCCGGGATGGCTCCTGCTCCCGGAGCCGCACAAAGATAATCGCTCAGGAAGTGTCTCAGCCAATCCCCTGGCGCTTTACATGCGGATTTGCCGGGGCAGCCAATCCGGGGGCGGCTTTCATGGGGAAGACAGATCATCAAGCCCAAGTGCCAAGCCCTCCCTGCCCGAGTACTGAGAGCCTGTCCTCCATGTTTTATAAGTATTGACATAACACTGTGTTAACAATGCATCCACAGAGGTAAGCCTTGCTTTTTACATTGCTTTTTCTCTAAGACCTATGAGTTGTGGGTTAAGAGTGTGATTCTCTGTGATTTCTCGTGCAAAACTCACACCACAGCACTTATATTAAGTTGGAACTGTTTAAATTTGCTTTCTTGGGTCACATGGTTAGTAGCCATTAGCCACAGCTTTATTTTACAGTCTGGCAAAGCCTTGGCATGCCTACTTCTTCACAGGAGGATGGTGTTTTTAGAGTTTATCAAGATCCTGGTATTCCAAAGGAGGTTTCTGTCTCTGAGCAGTTTGCCAGCACTATTGTCTGTTGTGTCACATGCCTGCTGGAGAGAAAATGGAAGCTAGGGAGCAGATGCATTTAACTGCCCTACAGGGAGTCAAGCAGGGATAATGGCAGACAGAAGAACAGGCAAGTTTACCTTTCTAAACAGTGAATGGAACAGCTAAGATAAGTTATCTCTGAGAAAATATGGGATTTTTAAAAACCTAGACATCAGCAAAAAGTGCTAATGGCAGATTGTAGATATTGGGCCTAGGTGGTGGTGTGCTGTTGCATCATGTTTTTTATGCAGCTTATCTTAACTTAAAATGATTATTGAACCTTCTTTCTTGCAGGAGTAATTAATACAACGCTTTTCTCTTTCTGAGGGATAATGTATGGTTAATATTTTGTTCCTTTAAAAGGGAGTTTTTATGCTGCAGGTTTTGGAAATGGGGTGCTGCTCAGTAAAACGCAGCAGTGCATCTGTTTACAAATCTGATGCTTTATGGAAAATGTTTTTGAACTGTTAGCTTTCTTGTTTTGCATAGTTCAAATAAACTAATGTAACTTTTATCTGTGCCTTTTTGTTTTACATTGTATCAGCCACAGTTCTGTGTTGTGGAGTCCAGAAGATATAAAATCATGTGTGGTTCATGACAGTAGTACATGTTGTTCTTTCTTGGTTTTTTTTTTCCCTTTTATTTTTTTTAACTTTTGGTTTAATGCTACGTAATTATTTCAAGAAATTCCTTTTTGATCAATTCCCAAATCTGCCAGCCTGTTGTATCTTCTTAACTGGAAAAATGAGATGGGTGCTTGAACAGTTGGTAAGTAAGCAGCATGCTACTCTCTGAACATTTTTAATAGTTTTCCAAACATTTTGTTTTTACTGGGTCAGTTAGTGTAGTARATGAAGTGATGTTAGTGGTTACTCATATAAAAAATCAGATTTGGTTAGCGTCCATTTTAAGGAACTTGTACATATAAACTGTTCAATTTGAATGCTCTGTTTTTCTGATAATTTGTCTCTAAATTTTGAAGCTTTTACTTCCTGTTTACCTCAGGCCAGTGAAAAATATTCTACTTGCTGTTTGTTCCTAGATCATTAATTACCACGTTTGCAGGGTAAAGCGCGTTTTCACTGTTCCTTGGGCTTTTTGGGTGTGATGAAAGCGTTAGTGCTCAGCACTGAAGTGACCTTATGAAGTAAAGTAAATAATGCTTAATGAGCATATGTTTCTGATACTATACAAAGTGTAACCTCAGACAAACTTGCTTGATTTATAACTAATTTAGAAAGATTTTGTGCTCTTTATTAAGATTTTAATTGTAGCGCTTGCATGCTTGTTTGAACAAGCTGTTTTTCAGTGATCACCAGGGCTGTTACAAAAGCAGAGGAAGATGCTCTTTTGTGCTTTTTATGTAATTTTTGCACTTGTTTTAGCAGTCCATACACATTCATTATTTTAGGAAAGAATTGAGAGCTAGTCTAGCTTTGCAAATGACTGTGCTGAGGCACAGTGTATGCAAACTTTCATAGACCCTTGTCATGTATTTGGTAATGTTCTTTAACATACCAATTTTCCTCTGGTTACTTGTTTACCGATGTATCTTTGAATATCTCACTTGGCTTAAAAGCTACCTCCCCCCCCCCCCCCCCCCCCCCCCCCCCCCCCCCCCCCCCCCCCCCCCCCCCCCCCCCCCCCCCCCCCCCCCCCCCCCCCCCCCCCCCCCCCNCCCCCCCCCCCCCCCCCCCCCCCCATCCCCCAGGATTAGATTATAAGAATGTCTAGTTCAATTTGCAACCTGAAACACTGCTGGGGTACCACTGAATTTCATGTGATAGCATTTTTGTATGCAATTTTAATGCATTTTTCAGCGTACATGAAAGTGCTGACACAGCTAAGAAGTTATTCTGTTTTTTTTTCTTCAGTTCCAAAAAAGCAGAAATTACATTTGGACATAATTTTCCTAACAGTAGTTGATACATGTTAGCAGTATACTCTCAGCCTTTAAGAGGGAACAACATAATATTTGTTTAATACGAGGAAGCAGGAGTAAGTGATCTGCAATCAGAAAGCTTGTATTAAAATGGCTCCCACAGGTTTTGTTAAACCAGGATCTGTTTCAAATCTGCACCTCCAGACATGMTGCTGACAGTGAAGCGCATTTGTGTGAGCTGCCCTCGTGCATGTAATGAAAAGGAGCATCGTGAGTCTGTTAAGTTCACTATTTTCAATCACTCGAGTGTAATTCTTTTATAGTTCACAAAAAACAAATGTCTGCATTGCAGCAAGATGTCTGAGGCAAGGTAGAGACAGCGGCGTTATGCCTCAGCTCGGCCCAATGGCGCTGCTCCGCCAGCGCCGGAGCCAATTGCCGCAGCAGGCAGGTTAAAGATTGACAATTGCAGTGGCAAGGCTGAGAAAGGCCTTCTGGAAATTTCTGCCATCTTTGTTCCATCTAAGTAAAACAAATTCAGCCAGGCTGAAGAATTTAATATTTTTTTTTTTGGTGCTTTGTCAAGGTACAGCGTTATCACTCACTTCCCTAGGTTGCATAATAAGCAGCACTCTGCTGTTTTTTCTGTTCAGGACAGATGGAATGTGGGGTTTTGTTTAAGTGACAGATGCAGGGAAAAAGCACGTATGCTTTCTCCCCAAGATTTTACTGGATCTTGTTACTGTCACAATTAGACAGGACATGTATGAAGCAATGCAGCTGAGGTTTATTCAGCATGGAGCAAATGGCCATTATTCTGATTATAACTAGCAGTTAATCGTATAATTGCACTGTAAGTTTTCTGGCTACTAAAGAGTAATTTGAATTGCCCAGGATGAATATGATTAGCCATTATTATTTAGTGCCAACATCCAGTTACTTTTGTAATTAACTGGACAAAGAATGGAGTGGGGGGAAAACAAAGGAGTGATCTGGATTATAAATCATGGTGAAAACAGTAGCTTTTAAAAAGCTACATGTCTTTTTCATTCTTTGCAGGCAAACTGTTTTACTTGGAAGCTAAATAGTGCTAGGGAAAAGCTGAGTAATTTCTTTAAACAAATGACACTACTTAACATATTGGGAATGAAAAAAATGCAGAGTATAAACCACTCCAAATGTAACAGTCACCCCCCCTCACACTAGGTAGGAGTATTGAAATGTAGCAGAAAACCTACATTGCTGCTAAGGGAGCATGTAATAAAAGGAACTTCATGCTCAAAAACCATAAATAGAKAGATCACATTACAAATTTAGCCCTTTATATCAGCGTCCACAAACTTCAATTGGCTCTTCTTCCTGAGCTGTCTTCCATTTTGTGATATCACKTTTGCTGGAGATTTTTTTTTGGTGCTGTTTTATTTTGTTTCTGGTTTTGTTGTGTTTTGTTTTGTTTTTTCCCTTTTTGCTTTGTTTTCAAGTGTATTATATTGTATTAATTTTCAGCTACTGGATCCAGTAGGTGAAAAGTGATAGGTTGTGATCAGTTTTCCATAGTAATGGTATCACTCCAGCATAATTGGTTAAAGGGAGATAAATCTCGGTAAAAGCTCTCCTCTTCTCTGTCTGGAATTCAGGGTATTAATTTGAATTTCCTAAATATCTTGAAAGTTGAACAAAACCTTTGCCCATGTAAAATGTAATAGCAATTTTCAAATGTTGTTATTTGTGGATCCCCAGTATTTTTCCCATGGGTCCATGAAT
Organism: Amblyornis subalaris; assembly: GCA_018881555.1. Lineage (NCBI taxonomy): Eukaryota > Metazoa > Chordata > Aves > Passeriformes > Ptilonorhynchidae > Amblyornis > Amblyornis subalaris. The sequence continues at coordinate 227,535 of JACAXG010000143.1, read as the reverse complement.
CCCATTAGAGTGAATTTAAGCCTGTTAGACTAGGTTTGATTTACTTGGTTATTGTCTGCAAACCCCTTTGTGGTAGTACACTGGCTTTGAGGGGTCTGCAGCCAGGAAACCATCATAGTAGGCCATCAAGCTTGGCCCTTTAAATTGTATTTAGAAAGTATTTTAAATAAGTTTGTTAATAAAGATGTCTTGTATTCATGGGTTAAAGCCTAATTTAGCTATAGCTACATAGGAACTGAGTTTCATTTATTCGATAGTTGTCTGTCATTCTTATGTTAACCCTTTATTGCCTGTTGTCAGAGCATCTGTGTTTCACACTGTGAGATTAAARCCATGCTGTAACAGGCTGTTAACCTTCTTAATTTAGCCGATATAAATCTTTACTTTCAAACATGATCGTTCTCAAATTTTTAGCATCTGAAATCTGTATCTATTTGGTTGCCTTGCTTGGGCCTCAGCTGTGTAGTTTATGCACTTAAAGATGACTGTGTGACACCAAGGATCTTTCTCCCTCCCCTGATTTTTCTCTTTTATGCAGCTGTTTTGAATGGACACTGAATAAGAGTAAGGTTTTAAAAAGACCCAAAGTGTTCTTTAAATGAAAAATAGGGTTATTTTGCTTGTTATCACAGGTACCTAGCTTAAACATTGCTATACATAAATATCTGAATGAGCCTTTTGTGCATGTTAATTGCTTAATACAAAATATTATTTACTTAATACATATGGAGCATTTTGCAGGGAATTCTGCAAAAGGAAATGTAAAATATGAGGTGCTCACACTGGAGGGTGAAGCTAAAATTGAGTGATTTCCTTAGTAACCTGTGACTTCACAAATCTCCCTGTCTTGTGCCTTTTTAGTTAAATGTTCGGATGTCAGGTGTCCCTTGGTCATTCTTYACCATTTCTGATCTTTAGATGCTTGCTTTGAATCTTGCCCTGCTGTGTAAACAGGAGCTGCTGGTATTGAACAAAGTGCTACCATTTTAGCTCCAGAGCAGGAGTGAGGCAGTGCAGTGCTGGCAGACGCCATTTTAAGAGCCCTGCATAAATAGCATAGCTACCGATGAGTAAGAGACTGTTATAGGTGAGTGCTCATACAAAGCTGCTATTTATTCAGCAATGGCATGCAAATAGTGTTTTTTTGTTTTTAAATTTTTATTGAATGCAGTTTTTTGAAATCATTATTTAGGATTGCTGCTCACAAATGTGATGTATGAGAGACAGGAATTATCTTAAAGGTGAAATTAGTGCTTATAGTCTTTAATAATTTTTTGTTTTGTTTTGTTTTCTATTAATTAAAAGGRAAAATGAATTCCAGAAATATATAGTTCTTGTTTTGAAATTCATGTGTTATTCCCTAATGTAGATCTAGATTGTGTATGTGGGCATTAGCTGTTTCGAGGGGTTTTCCATATCTGTCAGTTTTTCTTGGTTAAATGTCAAGGTGCAGTAGTTCATCTGCAACTTTTAATTGCTCTTTGTAGTTACTATGGGTTAGGGAAACTTTAAATATTCTTGTATGTGTACATTTTTTCAGGTAAGTACTACTATTACTAAAGGAATGATKTTCCTAAACAGAAAAGTCAGTATTTAATTTAGTGGTGTGAAATTTGAAAAACTGGATTTTATATTAAAAAACCCCCACCGTCTCTTCAGGATAGTAGAGACCATATTTAAAAATTAGGCAGCTAAGTTTTTTTCCATTTTTACCTAAGTATCAATAAATCTTGTATGTTTGCAATCCTTTTTTTTTTTTCTTTCTGTGCCCAACTCTCCCCAAAGGAATAACCTCCACCCCTTCTACCCTTTTATTCAGACATGTTAAACTAATTTGTGTGAAACAAATTAGCTTAACATTTTAGAAAACAATCTTTTGTTGTTGTTGTAAGTTTTGTCAATATGAGTAGGGAAGTTTTAAATGATTAATTGCTGTTCTGGTCAATTGACAGGGAAACTGGCAGGGCTTAAATTTCAGTTGTGTTCTTAAAACATGTTCCTCTGTGTTCATTCATCTTAATGAGGAAATTAGAGTAGCTTTCAGAATTACATAAGCTATTTATTGTATTCTTCTAGGTACTTAATTGAGTATATTCCAGTATCATTTCTGATCTGCAGCCTCAGAGCATCCCATTCATACATGCATGACAGTAATGCATCCTGGCTGAAACAGCTGCTCTGAGCCCTTCAAAAATGAATTCTCAAAATAAAGCTCTCTAGAATAGTCTACTTGACCACCATTGTTTCCTTGGAACTAGATACTTGTTTTTAATTATTTTGCTGCTGGTCTTAATTTTCCTTTTATTTTGTTGTGGATAATAGTAAGGTAACTCTGATTAAGAACCTGTTTTTCTTGAATTATTTAACTGGAAATCTTTTCCTAATGAAATATCTGCATTTGGAAATTTGTGCTTTATAAAGCATTTTCAGAATATTCCTTACATTGATGAAAGGTGCAAAGGTGAAAAGATGTCAGCTTTAGAAAAGTTACTGTAAACTTGCTATGAATTGCTGGTATTTACAAACTTGATTCTCAAAGATGACCACTACAGTCATCACTGCCAACATTCAAACAATGTCATGTTGTTCAAGTCATTATACATTACAGCAAATAAAGCAATGGGAGATGCTTTTGAAGAGCTGTGAATGTTCAGTATCTTTTATAGGTATGTCTAACACACTTACTTAACTGTTCCTCACCAACATTTGGATATATTTTTTTCAGAGCAATCTCAGTGATTTTCTTATATACTTAAGTGTTTGTGCCCTTAAAAGATTAATTAATTGCAGAGAATATGGAGATGCATCTATTCCTCTGACGCTCAGGTTTCATAGTGCAGCAGGTAGTTGCTGGATTTTGTGTGTGATGCATGGCGTGCACGTGTGTATAAGGGATGTGCTCCTCCATTGCTAAGGAAAGTGGAGAACCTTGGTGTCAAGTGGAGAATGCATTTTTGACTGCTCATTTACACTTAAAATGTTTGGGAAGACTCTCTCAAGGTATCTGTTACGTGGTGTTTGCATCCCTGCCCCTGGCAGGGGGCTGGAACTGGATGATCTTTAAGGTCCTTTCCAAGGCAAGCCATTCTATGATTCTTTGTAGCAGAGACTTGGCAAGATACTTTGTTCTTCTTGCAAGTGTTGCTGAAGAATCTTTCTCTTTCCATAGGTCTGTTGCAAGAACACATAAGAGGGTGATGGGGAAAACTGGCTGAGTTTCCTAAATTAACCTCGTTATATGGGTGGGGCAGATTTTGAGCTGAAAAACCTTTCTGTGCCATAACTACTATGTAGGGGTCCTGCCCTGTAACCCACCGCAGTGCTGGGTTTGGGCCCAGGGGCCCAGAACATCCTCAGTCAGGCTGTGACTTCTCCTGGTACTTTGGTCAGGGAAGTAGGAAGAGTTCCTGCTGTGGTGTTTCCATATTGATCCATCACTCCCATTTCTCAGCCAGGATTCATGCACAACTYTCTGAATTGTAATACTGATTTGTACCAACTGCTGTATCTTTGATGTTGTATCATGTTCCCCTGAGGTTGTAATTTGAACAAAATGCACCTGATGGATTTGGATGAGTCTGGAATATTCTGACTGCTTTAATGTAACTTAAAGGTGAACTGCTACTGAAAGGGTGGTGCCCTTTTCCCTATGTCCCCATGTGTGGTACTTTCCCATTTTCTGCATGTCCAGCTGCATAGTAAGTTACATCACAGAACTGACTTGGAGAAAATGGACATAATTTCTTGACTATGAAGTTAAGGATTGGGGAAACCATTCCTTTTAGTAGTAGCCTGTGTAAAATGAGCGTAAGTGTTCAACCTGAGACTTGTACAGACTTGTGTGTCCTAGTCGGTGTCTGGAACTGAACCTATATTTTAGAAGCAGGTAATATGCACTGCCAAATTACTTCACTCTTGACAGAATTACTGGGTATGAATACATATTTACCTGTATGCAGTATTGACCATATGTACATAATGTTTAAAAAATATGGGTTTTGTTACAGTTCAGTGATATTGAAATAGGATTTTATAACGAGAAGAAAAAAACCCCAATGCAACGCTGAAAGAGAACAATGAACCCATGCCATGAGCCCATCCCTGCCCTTTGCTTAGGAGAGGAATGGGCAGAGGCAAGTGGTGCATAAAATGTTTTGGTGTCTGCAGGCCACTGCCAGCTCCTCTTTGCTGAGGCCCCTGGGAAAGGGTGTAACAAATGTGCAGGATAATTGATCTGCCCATGCATAGTAAATGGGTGAGCATTGTAGTACAGTTGGCTATGTTGTGCATTTAATCTGCCCATGCAAAATAAATCTGAGAAGTATTGTGTTACGGTCAACTGTGCTACACACTTGCCATCATTCTGGTCGCATGAGTGCCTTGTCTTCCTCCTGAAATGATCAGAATAGTCCATGGGTTGGGAGGTACATGCTGGTACAATAGCACTGCCCTTCAGTGTTTTGTGACTTTAAAGAGCTTATTTTATAAATTATTTCTATATACAAATGACAAATAGAGAATAATGATTTCTGGTATTCATTCTCAGCTTTGGGTTTTCCATACATTGAGCTTGGTTAATTTATATTTAAAAATTTTGCTGACATAACTGTACTCTTTAGAGCTGTGAAAGGACTTGCAACCCAAACCCCAGTAGCTGATACTTGATTAAAAGTAGTTTTGTCAAATAACAGACTAAAAAATCCTTCTGCTGTTAAGTTTTACTTTGCTTAGGCGTATCTTTGAACTTATACTTGTAACAAAACCCCTGCTAATATAAACTGTTTGTCAGGCTGAAGAGTTTCTCTGGTATAAATGTAACCAAGTCCTTACTGTTGTTTCCGAGCTGTGCTGAGCTGTCTGGGACGGATTTATACAAAGTGACTAAAGCAAAGGTCTCTAGCTGCCCTCTTGGCCCCTGTCCCTAGAGCTGGGGTGGCTGAATGGAACCTCAGTCCACTCCATAGCAGCAGAAATTCATAATCTGCCATATCAGTGTAAACTGGTATCCGCAACAACTTCCATTAACTGAGTGGTAAATTGTCCCTGTAGAGGAGAGGATCTACATCCCTCATGGCTCTTGTGCTCTGGTGGTATTAATGGACACTGCAGTACTTGCCTGTGGCACCAGAACCTCATTGGTCCATCATTTTGAATTTGGGTTTGCTTCAACATCGTATGTTTCCTTTTGCCTTTCAACTAGGAGAGTCACRTCTCTAAAACTGGTCTGTAATGCCATATTCATTCTTCTTCATTTTTCCTCTCACTTCCACCTTCTTTCCCCAAAGTGACTTAACCAGCCAAATTGATTGAGTTGTTTTCTTGAATGGCATCAYGATAAGAAAGTAGAATGTCAGAAAGTCAGATGTAGTTTGTAATAATTTAATCCTACCTGGAGCAAATGAAAACTGACTGTGTGAGATTGAATGGTAACAACTCTATACTATTTACTCTATATGGTTAATAATTGGTGGAATTACATTGCCAATAAATTACAGATATTCGGTTTTCTGTTGTATAGTCTAGTTCCACAGTCCTTAAAATGATTTATTTAATGGCTTTTAAAATTGCATTTTACCTTCTAATTTTCCAAGTTGTTCTGTGTTGCTAAGTCTGTTACTTCATCTAATCTGTTCACGAATGCTGATGAGCATTTAAATGTTGGCAGGCATCTGTCCACATGGTTTATCTGAGATTAGGAGCTGCAAGGAACAGAACTCCTGTTTGTGTCACATGCATACAATTCGTACATACATTGCCATAATCTTCAGTACATTTTACAAGACTGCCATTAGTACAAAAATGTAACTTTTGTGCWTGGTAACTTGCAGCATATGTGTGTAACTGGATTGTTTCTCACTATGTTTTTATCAACTCTGGCAAACAGCAGACCTTTCATTTCATCAGAAATTTTAATATAGTTGTGTTTGACAGCATCATGTTCAACTTGATGGATAGAAGTTAGTCATGAGAWTAATACAATCCATAAAGTATTCTAATTGACCTTTTTCAATCCTGCAGCTTGGCTGAAGAGGAAATAAAGGCAGAGCAGGAGGTGGTGGAGGGGATGGACATCTCAACTCGATCCAAAGGTGAGTAAGGGGAATATTTAATTTAGGTTCTACAACACAATTTTTTGTAAACCAGGATAGTGAAACTGTGGCATCTACCATGAAGCTGCTCTAGAGTGGAAGCTCTAGAGATCCATTGTATTTTTTACAATGACTATTGTAGGTTACAAAGTGTTTTAATTTTTGCTTCGTTTTCATTATATATCAAATCTACACACTCACACAGACATTTCAGTGTTATTTCAGGTTTATGAGTAACAAACTATGAAAAAACATCAGCCTCTTGTATTATCTSATGGCTTCCTTTAAAGTAGTACTTTTGGATTTGCAAGTTAGGAGAAAACAATAGTAGTAGCAGCAAAAGTAATAAGATAGTATTTCCTACAGTGATGAATACTRTTTTTTCTAAGAATGAAGAATCACAGTAGCATTTCTGTTTCCACGGAAATTAGTCCCCTGAGCAGTATGTATTTCATGGACATTCATGCCTGTCCATCTCCTTTTGTACTTGCAGCTGAGTTGAAGGCCATTTCTCTAAAATAGTTGCAATAGGTACTACCATCCTTCTAAAATTTTGCCACATACCCACTTACTCTTCACATTCCTATGATGGGTCAAGTATAGTTAACTCTGAATGTGCAGGTGGGATTGTCTTGAAAGCATGGCACAGATCATCTGCTTTGTTTAATGAGGAAGCTTGAGTGGATAACATGGTTATAAAATTGAATTCAGGTCTTATTTGTAGTAACAGTCAATTTCTAGTTTCAGTTCTCATGGTACGGTTAGGTGAGGTAGTACATGTGATCTGACACCTCAGAAGAGATACACTTTCTCCTTTTCTCTCTTCTCCCTCTCCTTTTTTTCCTTCTTATTTTCTCCCTTTTCTCCCTTCTCTCCCTTTTCTCCTTCTGATCTTGCATGTCTATTACTGGACTGCTTTCAGTGTTTACCTCTCTCTGTATTTCAGTTTTCTAAGCCAGCAGAAAGTGAATGTTTGTGTTGCTTTAATGATTCTACTGACTGGGGTAAGCTCCCAGCTCTGCACTCCCACCACTTACTTCCTTTGTGGTGCTTGTCACATCCCAGCCACTTGAACTTTCTAACCAACTTAAAAACGGAAACATTTTTCTGCTGCTGTAGTGACCAGTTTGTTTGTGAAAGACTTTGATAATATCAGAATGTGGTATAAGAGACAATGGGGGTTGATACATTTAGCTGCCCATGAAATCTCATCTTTATTTTTTCTTAGGAGCATTGACCCACTTACTGGTACTAATAAGAATTTTGCATGCATCAAGTGAGCTAAACCATTACTTAYGTCACTCCACATAATTAATGTCTAAAAGACACTTACAAATCTGATATGTACTTACGTAGATGTTTGCATTTCAGTTCTGGTGCTTTAATCAGCCACAAACAGGTGGATGAGCCATACAAAAAGTTGCCATTTCCTCACACTAGGTCTAGTGCTGCTCTGACCTCAACATGTGCTGTTTCAATTAATTAAGCCCACATGAAAGTTTTTGCTTTTTATTTGGTAGGTTTAAGATGAAGTTTCCTAGGACAGTGAGCTGATTTAATATGGTTATTGAAAAGGTCAGTCTTTCATCTCCCAACCTTCTCACACATGTGATCTTGCAGYTTCTCTTGCCTTGTGGGCTCTGATCAATTAAAATTAGTCAGTTCAGAGGGATTTWACCTGGGAGAAAGAGACCCATGTTTTCATACTGGTTACTGTTGGTACAACTCCCTGAACTAGCTGATGACAAAGTCAGGCTCACCACGGTACTGGTTTAGGTTGACCCAAGCTGTCATTGTGTGGAAGCCACTGGTCTGTGCATAGGAGGACTCYTAGTGTTTTAAATACCAGTGGGAGTGATGTACATGGCATTTGTATATCGCCATAGTAGAGATGAGATAAAACTTAGCAGGGGTTGAATCACTTTAATAATAAGAGTATTGGTATTTATTGAACTAGATACTGATTTGCTTTAGTTGGTTTGTTAAATTTGACATGTATGTTGATGGAACCCCTGCTGGCACCATTCTGAAGACAAGAATAACGACCACCCACCCCAAACCCTTACAGGTTTATATATTTTTCAGTGAGGAATGTGGGTTGTAAAGAACTCTTTAGACTTGCCTCTAAACCATTTCTCTTTGTTGTATACCCAACCTAATCTGTGAATTAGCGATAGAACTTCATAATAGTTGAATATGTAGTTTCTCACAGAAAGTAAAAAAAATCACATTTTGGAAAGGATATAGATGAGGAAGTTGACCCTGTATAGGCAAACCTGGAGGGGAGCACACAGCTCTCTGTGCTTTGTTGGGGTTTTTTGATGGTGTGGGAAGCCTGTGCAGGAGATCACTCCATGGCGCTGTGTAACTTCACACTTAACCTAGAGCAGCGGATGTGCTGCAAGTCTGTAGCCTCACTTGCCCTGCTACAGTTTGTACAGCTCATGTGAGGCTGTGTCTATACAAAGTTGTAGGAAAATAAATTTAATTGCTTTAAAACCAATTAGCCTGATACAGACCTCTTCATGAACATTCTTGTTTTGGTACAAGCAGTTTAATTGCTRTAATTCAATTCCAGTTCACTTTAAGCTAAAGTAAACCGTGCATTGTTTAATCTGTAACACGGGTCTTAACACAGCCTTTGAATTGGTCTAAGTAATGTGGTGGTTTCAAAGCAGCCTAAGCTGGTCAAACTGCTCGGTGCAGCAGTTTTATCCACTTCCTTCCATACCTAAGCTGGCAGGAAACTAACTGAACCATAAAACATGAACAGTTTTCTACTAGCTCAGTGTGCTGAAACAGCTTGGTGGACTGCCAGAACTGGTGTAAGAGAGGGGGCAGGAATACGCCAGTTCGGTGCAGGAAGTGTGGAGCTTTGTTMGCAGGTGTTCAGATACGGCTAGGCTGGAAAGAAACCAGGGCTTAAAGCCATCACTGACACTTCTTACTTTATATTGTGATAGGTAAAGCAAGTCTATAGCTGGGGTCAGGGCTGTGCAGTCCTACATGTTCAGCTGCATGTCTCTACCCTTCTCCTTTGGCTGGCTCTAATACCTCTGCTGTTGCACAGTCAGCTGTGTCAAGCAGCTGATCTAGCAGAAAATTGATCGGTTTTTGTAGTACCAGATTTTGCCTGAATCATGAACGGATTAACCCTACTACAAGTAGGGTTACACACAAGTGCCTGTCTGCAAAAACTTKTGGGGACAGATACCTGGTACGGTGGGGAAGGGTGGGAGAGGAGTAAAGTTATTTTAACAGTTATAATTTAGATCTGCTTATAAGCTGTGCATGTGAAGCTTTGCTAAAGACAAGGTTTTAAAATACACTGCTCTCTTCATGAGAACAAGAAAGCATAAGGCATCTGAGAACTGGAAATGGGAAATGACAGCTTAAAGAGAATGCAGAGTCCAAAAACATAAAATGGAGTCAACAGAGGATTGCTCTTTAGTGAAGGAGACAGGCTGTGTATTAGATGGTTGTATTTTGTCCTTTGCATATGATACATTAACATGTCCTGCAGAAACATCTTGTTATATTTCTGTTCCAGCCCTATGGACTACTTTTTAACCTTGTTTATTAAATATTTCAAGATGTGGCTTGCAAGATCTCTGGATAATTGTCTAAGCATTTCCAGGTTGTGGTTCCAGAGCAAAYTCTGTCTTCTCTTCTACTTGTTCTTTTTGGACAGAATGAACTCTCCACTGAGTGTTTTCATCCTATTAACCTGGAAGACTGACTTTTTTTTTTTTTTTTTAAATTCTTGGATTAGTTTTCTGCTAGTTTAACTTAGCTGCCAGTAGTAGCAAGCTGTGGTAGCAGATGGACTTCCATGTAGGTTTTCATGTATTTCAGCTAGTACTGGCACCGTTGCCTGTTTGGTGTCCAGTCAGAAGGAGCTCTAACTCTCTTCTTGCCATCATCAGTCATACATCTCTTGCATTGCCTCTGCATCTATGCTGGCTCTTAGGACTTTGTCTAGAGGTGGCTTTCTACCTGCTTTTCTCCCTGAACCAGATTAATGGGGAGTTTAACAGATGTTGGATATTGCTGGGAGTAGCTGTGTCCCAGCAGGGACAGCTGGTCATTAGATGGTCTGAGCTTGGCATAAAATCGTACACTGAGGCCCTACTGTTTGATGGAGAGAATTCTGACTTTTACAAGGGATTTTTGCAGGTTTGTGTTAAAGGCTTTGGTCTTAGGGGCTCCTCTCAGTGGTAAAATGTTCATATATTATGAATATAAATGCAAAATGACTAGTTAAATGGAATTTCCAGAAGGCATGATTTATTTTGTAACAGTTTCATAATAGTACATCTCTGTTAGCTTTCTTTGTAGTGATACCAAGTATTTAATCACACAGAGATGAAATTCTTACTGCTCTGTGAAACTGAGACTCCTGCAGTGAACAGAAGTGCAGCCCTGGGCTTTTGTCTCTGGTGCAGAGCCCTTGTTATCAGCAATCCCACCTTAGGAGGGCCTTGAGGCAGCAAGTCCCCCACAGCCAGGCTCCAGCTTATCCTCACCTTACAGCTCTTACCTTGCAAGTTGTTGGGAAGTGTTTCTTTTTCTTTATCTCCCAAAGTCCTACAGCAGAGAAACAACAGTGTCTTTTTGTGCTTGTGTACAACTGTAACGTGGTAGGAGTTCATCAGAATTTACACAACCATGGCTGACCTCTGTTATTTATTACATTAAGCAACTGGATTGGGTTAATTATGTTGGTTGAAGTTTCTGGAATGTAAACAGGGCTTTAGTGGTTGATTGCAACTGCATCATACTGCATACACTGCTGAGTGTAAGTTCTAACAGATTTATCCATGATTTTGTTAAGTTTTTAAGATAATTAACCTTGCTGTAGTACTATAGATAATGGATTTGAAAAATCAGAAATTTTTTAACAACCATTCAGGATAATAAATTTAATTGGGAAACTTCACAGTTCTGAAATTCATATAAATTTTTAATTGAAACCTGTTTTATCAAATGGGCCAAGTTACTATTGCTACATTTTCTTGCAGATTTCTGCATTGATTACACTCCATGTCATTTAAAGTACAGGCATTCAGAGATTTTGAGAAGGAGGAAAGGAGACGTGACAGTCTAGGTGGAAGTCAGTTTTTTGGTTTTGTTCTTGTTCTTATTCCTTCTAAAGGCACAGATACACATTTCTCTGAGGTAATAACAGCTTAAGCAGTCTTTAGACACTTTTTTTTCCCTGTACCTTCTCTCACACTGCCTTCTTGCAGCTGTTTCTTACAACCATCAAATGAATTCTTCATGAAACTGTTTTCAATAAATTTTTGTTCTGCTATGTTTCATCAAATTTAATTCCTTGATTTGGTTCACCAAATATTGTCAGAACTCTTTGTGCCATAATAAAAGGCGTAACATGGCTTTGGGAATTAAGGTTAACAGAAGTAGCCTTGGGCTGGCTCTGTTTAAGTGACACTTCTGCAGAGTGACTTACATGGAACAATTGACTGTATTTCTACTTGTAAAMGTTATTCAGAATTTTGCATATTTGACCCACTTGCATTGAGATATCAAAAACCTACTTACATCACAGAAGACCATTGGTGTAACTAAGTCTCAGTTTACTGATACCTCCTGGGAGGCTAAAATAATGCTTTCACTGAAAAAATACACTGCTGTTCCTGGCTCCTGGAAAACACAAAGTGACTGCTAATCTTACCATCTTTATCACAAATAATTTTGAAAAGCTTTTTTAAATTTTTTTTGGTTACCGCTTAAACAAATATGTTCCTTAGTTTCCCTCTTCTCACTTTCTGAAAATTTCCAGAACAGGTAAGTTTTGCTCTACAAGCAGCCAAGAACTCATTTTTCATAGCATTTGTGTCTAAAATATAAGAAAATTAGGTACAGAATTTGAATAACTAATAGTCTTCATGAAAGTATAGTAAACTTGATATAGTTAATATAGTTGGGTTTTTTTTAATTGTCTATACTTCAATGAAATGCAAAACTTCTCATCCACACAATCTCAAAGAAGGATAATTCTTTGCTGACAGTAAAAGATTTTATCCTGCAATTTCCACACCTTTTGGGAAGGCTTTTGTTTTGTTTGCCTAACTTTTTTGTGAGGTTGAATTTGAAAATCATGGTCCATTGTAATTCTGATTTACTCAGGCTTTTCTTATTTGCCTTGCTATCCATTGCTTTGGGGATGCTCCACTAAGGCAATATATCATGATCTAAGTCACCCTGCCACGCTGGCATCCTCCTTCATGCCAGCCACATTTCCATCCTTTTCCCTTATATTGGCACTTTCAGCTCTGGGACTTGTTGCTATGCTGATTCAACTGAAATTATTTTTTAAGTTTTTTGTYGACTTAGGCCATATCAGTTTTCCAAACCATCGTGCTTCCTGGGTGAACAAACAACAGTGCTAGAGAAACAGTTTGCTCCTTTTTCTATGTGTGGAAGGGTGCCATGAAGCCTTCCTTAAGTTAGGTGTGGATTTCAGCTCTCATTAAGGCTTTATTGGTAGATAAAATAATCCAAATATAAGAGATGCCTAGAAATACATATGTATACGTTATTTCATTATTGTTTTAGTCTGGAATTACTTTGATTGCATTTACCTTAAGTTTTTAAATTAGAAAAACAACAAAAAGGATGTATGGAAAGAAGGGCTTACGGGGGATGTAAGACATCACTGTCAGTCTTTGGTACTGAGCAGTTTATGCTGTGTTCTTGCAGTAGGGCATGTTGATGCTGCTTGTTTTCAAGAAGAATTACATTTGAGTATCACAGGAAAAGCAAGGAAAACAACATCCTACTTTTACAGGTTTTCTGAGTTGGCACCTGCTTCCATAGACAAAAGTGAGACTTCTCAGTTGTCAGGAATCACTGCTATGGAGTGTCTACAGTACAGCACTTTGCAATACATAGAGAGTATAAAAATATTTGGTTGTGGTCTGTGCTCCATATGCTGCAGCAAGATAAGATCCCKGGTAAAAATAATATACTTTTGTTTGGTTTTATAGGTTTTTTTTAAGCTAAACTGTAGTAAGTCATTACTGTAGTTATCTGCTTAGAAAGTGCATTGCCGTCACATAAAATTGGACTTACAAAATAGCCCATAAACTGTGATATTAGGTTGCTGTAGGGTTTGAGTGTGCTTTAGACTGTCCCCTGGGAGCAGTAGTTACTAATCTTTTAGTCACATGATGGCATATTGAAACAAAGGTTTAAGCTTCAGGTGAAGCTCAGGTTAACTTCGTGTTCCCCAATGAATGAAGAGCACTCATAGGTGCTTATTGTCAACCCTGACAGCATCATACATCAGTTAATGCTAACCTAATGGTGTAAAACCAGGTAACTTTTAATGAGAGTTTAAAAAGTTATTTGAGGTGTCTATCTTTTCACTTGAGCTGGAAGCACATTTTTAAAATGGTGCTAAGAAAGCAAAATCACACAAAAAAATCAAGAAATAAGTGGACTAAGGTTGCTTGGCAAGTTAATTTTTTAAGTACAATCGGTTTATCAATGAAATGTTAATTTATTTTACTGTAATGCCCTTTATTTAGTACACAGAACATTTAATTTCTAATTAACCTTCTGAGGGCTGAGTAATTGCACATGATCTCAGCCGTTTTGGTTAGAAAGTTGAGTGGGTGCACAAATTGATGTCCACCTGAAAAGTTTGGTTCAGGTTGAGGTGCTCAGTGTATGACAGGAGTTTAGTAGGAGCAGGGAGATTGCACCTGTGCCAGCTGGTGACCAGCTGGCATGGTGAGGTGCTTCCTATGGTGAGACCATTGTTGCTCATTAAACACTTTTTGAAAAATATTTGCTTGTCATGGAAGAGATGACACAAATTTTAACTGTTCCTTTTTGGATTAGAAACTTGAATCCACCTCTTAAGTAACTGTTCTAGTGAGCAAGTTATTGCAGGGTTTAAATTTGATCTCCTCTGTTCTTTCTCTCCAGATTTGTTTCATTTTTTCAAGTATCACTACAGTGGGAAAGTGATTCAGAACTAAAAGTTAACTACTCCTGACAGGTTATTTTAACAGGGATCAATTTCTTGACCTGGTTCAACCTCAGCTACAGGAACTGTGCTCACACATCTGGAAGAGCCAGGGAGGGAGAAACAGGAGTGTATGCTAAACAGGGTACTCCCATTGAAAGAAATTCATACAAAATGCAACTTGAGCATTTTTTATCTGAATTATAATTGGAAACGATAGCTCAAACAATTTAAATAGTTGCTACCATTCTTTTGTTACTTGAACTGAATTAAAAGATTGTTCATATTATTAGGTCCCTCATAGACTGGTAAGTTGGCCACATACCATGGTAGTTAAAGACACTGGCCTATTCTAATAGCACAACTAAATCTGAAAGAAAATGCCTGTGCATCGCTGTTTTCCTGTCTATTCCTTAATTTTTCCAGTTACATCTTACATTGCCTCAAGAAAACCTCTGTGCATTTGAATAACTTGCCAGTTGACAAAAAAAGGAAGTGTATTTCAGGTCAGTTTTTGTATGTTGTCTATGAGTCACCACTAGTTTATTTGAAAATCCCCAGAATGCTCAGGCTTCTTGAACCACGAAGAAAAATTACATCACTTCAAGTAGTTTTTAAAATYACTTAACCAAGCATACATGTTTGTGTGACCATTTCGTAAGATTGATACTGAATCAGCACCTTTTCTGCTGAAAAGTAGCTTGGATTTGGCTATGACTGAATTACAACTCAGTTCTGCTAATAGCAGTTTAACCCTTTTCCTGACCCTGAATCAGTTAGTTTAGGAAAGAAGCAACATTTAAAAGTGAAAAGCATCACATCATGGGGGCAGGAACTTTACAGCTGATTTTGATACTTAGAGCTGAGGCATAATGTGTAGTCACAGTCAGCTGCTTTGTAAACCCCACAATCTGAGGCTGAAGAGCTGAAAGGAAGCTGGTGTGCTCAACTGGTGGCAGTTTTGTGCCTGGAAGTAAGAAATGAAAGCCAAAGAGCAGAATACTATACTGCCCGTTTACCCTCCTGGTTTAAGCTGTGCCTGCATAGGTGCGATCTGGAAATAAAAGCCCAAGTCCCTTCGGGGAGTTACAGTGATGCTTTATTTGCTGGTGAGAAACTTGGGCTCAGAGATCCTTGCAAGTCCTTTGAGGATGTTGGTTGCTGTAGAGAGAGACAATTCTGCACGTCTCCCTGCACTGGGAAAATGAGGATTTAGGCATGGTCAGCACTTCACAGTAAGAGTGGTTTTCTTATGACTGCCTTTAGGAGTGTATGGAAAGACTGTTGAGAACTGCAAATTATGATAAAGAAAGACTTAATGTGGTGATGGGAAGATGAGAAAAGACACAATGTGATGCTGTTTTTGTGGGTCACTCTGAATGCAAAGAGTTCCCATGCTGAATAAGCTCCATTCTGTTGAGAAAAAAGCATTCAGAGCTTGTTTGGTTTTAGGTTTGATCACTTTGGTTTAGCTGTGGCCTTTGGTTTAGCTGACACCGATGCTGCAGTTTCCTCCAGGATAGCTGGATTAGCACAGCTCTCTTGGGATATATGAAGCATATCCCAGCCCAAGGAGTTCTTCTGCCACCTTCTGTGCATAATCTGCTAAACTGACAAACCCTCTGAGTCTCCTGTCAGCAAACTTGTACTGTGTTGGCATTTTTATTGTTATAATTGCTTAAGGAGGGGAGGAAGCAGACACTGTATTTTTCACACATAGGTGACATAGCAGTTCTTTGTATTGTCAAATCAATCTAAATTTTGGGCTAAATAGAGCAGAAGGCAAATTTGCTTAAATTGAAACACAGCAAGTAACAATAATGGCCTCAGACACATTGTATTGATTGATTTCAGCCGAGGCACGTCAGGAGATAACTGGTGCTAAATGCTGCCCACAAGTGTAAAAGGGGGAGGGGTGTGTGGGAAGGAAAAAAAGGCAAGTCTTACTGTCAAAGCTGAAAACATGAGAAGTTTTTGTTTGTTTATTTAAACCAGCTTAACTATGTTTTGCTAAGATTTTATAACTTATGTCAACAGAACAGTTTTCCCGAGGGTCGACATTTCTGCTGGGCAGCACTGCTGAAGTAGCTGTGCCTTCAGAACTAGTGGCAGACACTTTTCCTAGAATTGTTGAATTTCTGTATATTGTTAGCCTGATGTAGCTGTTCTGGATTAACAAAATGCAGGATGGGCAAATCCTCCTACATTTGTTTTCTCTTCTTCATTTATATATTCTATATTTTCATATGTTTTTCATATTTATTTACAGTTTCCCTAAAGGTTTTCTTGACACATGTTACCAAGCTTTTGGTCAATCAGAGGTCACCATATAGCACCATATTTTTCATAGATTTGGGTAGAAAGTAGCCAAAACCACTGGATTTTTTTTTTTTTTATATTTTATTTTTTTTTTCTGTGAAGTTCAATGTTTTGGGGATGGTTCACTTGTTTCTCTGTGATATTGTTGAATTCTGATCCCTGTGGTTCTATTTATATTTTTGTTTTATTGCATGCATTAAAAGCTAAAGGAAAAATTAAACATGTTAACCCAACTCTGATGAAGTTTCACTTGTATTTTGTCAGGATCATGTCACTATTCTATGATTGTCCTTTACAGCTGATTGTATGCTTGTTTCTTTTGAAAAATGTCAGTAAATTCTTTGTAATTGAGCTGAGCATTTCATATTCATTAGGAATCACTGAAATTTTGTTCTGAGAGAATGAAGTTGCAAATGCTCTTTAAAAAGATGAATTAAAAATCTTTGAACTGTGAAGGACAAACCATAACCTTATTGGAATGTTTTTCATTGATTTGCAGTCTTTAACCATGTCATTTTTATTTGTTACAGATCCTGGCTCTGCTGAACGCACAACACAAAAAAGGAAATTTCCCAGCCCTCCACATTCCTCCAATGGCCACTCACCACAAGATGCATCAACAAGTCCTATAAAAAAGAAAAAGAAACCTGGTCTATTGAACAGTAATAATAAAGAGCAGGTAAGAGAAGTCATGGGTTTATTATGCTGGAATATGAAACAGCAGAGGATGTAGAGACAGCTGATCCAGGAGCTCAGTCCTCTTTAGGAAGCTCCATTTTTGTACTCCTACGGAATGGATATTAATTTTYGAATGCAGTGGGGGTAGGAGTTGGCATTATAATTTGGATTTGAATGCTCTTTGGTTATTGTTTTACATYTGTTGAGAAAGACCACCTGTGTCCTGCTTAGTGATTTCATAAAGCTAATAAGATGTATAACCAAGAAATGTAATTTGGAACAGAATTAATATGAAGAAATGTAATAAAAACAACAATAGCTGTTTTTTAATTAAAACCATTAAAAGGAAATGTTCAGTAGTGTGATAACCTAGATTAAGAAAGATCTCATGATGTCAGTGAAGTTCCTCATCTGCTTGCAGTTCTTTTCTACTGCCAATTATTAACAAAAATCAGCTCCGTCCTCGATACTCTGCAGATTCCCCCCTGTTCCTTAACATTTCCAAGCAGAGTACACTCCTACCAAACTAGTTAAATCAAAGGGTCACACTGACTTTTCAGTCTTCATGCTTGTAGGCTTATTTTTAGTCTCTTCTGAATGCTGAGTTGATAGCATTTGTTGTTCTTCTTAGAAGAACCTGACTTTGACAATTTCTGATTCATTGTATGATGCACATGAAAGGATTATATGAATTCTTTTGAATAGCAAATGCTGTAAAGCATCTGCATCATCTTGGAGGGGATTACATGAAAGCTGTCTTGAGCCTTACTGAAGTTATTTCACACCTGATGTACTAATGACATACCTGTGTATTTTTCAAAGTGCTTTTGTGTGTCACAGAGTTTTTTGCCAGCATCATATGAACACAAGATTAAGTTCTGAGCTTTTAAAGCACTTTTTCCTGGCTTAACGACTTCAACATTATCCTGGTACAATTGCACTGGTGGAGAAAGAAAATGAAATTCCTACTCACTGCAGTTGTCCTGGAACAAAGGCTGTGAACAAATCGGACCTTAAACCCCAGTGTCAATCGTATTTTCTTYCAGGATAACCAAGAGGTCTAACTGTAGCATGTGGGGTGCACTGGGGTCAGTTTGGCTTTTGCTGAGCTTCACTGCAGGCTGTGTTCCTCTACATCCTGGACATTTTCTGGGCAGATGTTGCCCCACTGAATTCTGAGCTTTTAACTGTGCAGTGCAGAGATAATTTTACAAACAGTGGAATTGAATCCTAGGGTATTAATTTCCACATTTTCTTCCTGCATTTAAAAATATATATGTGAAAACACAGTTGGAGTTGTTGAACTTGATACATTCCCCTTGGTAAATCCTTTTCTGTTTTCCAGGTATCTCAGACCTGAAATGTACAGGATAGAATAAAGTTGTATATCTAATGAAGAAAACCAATCAGACTTGCTTATTTTGCTGTGTTTATTACAAGTTAGCAAGAAAGTATCATCTGTTTAGTTTTGAAGTTGTTTTTAATTTAATATTGTTTTGCATGTCAAATTTGAATTGGGCATGCCTGGAGATTGTTGTGTCTAAATAGGTGCACACTCTGCTCTGTGTGGTAGCAGGAGTTGTTACAGATTCTTTCACTGCTGAGCAGATGTGAGCTGAGCATACAGGTTCTAGTTTTGCTCTCAGGTTGAGTTCCACGTATAGTGTAGCTGATAGCTCTGGTTCTGATGGGCTGGTAACATCCCTGGAAACCTCTAACTTAATATTCTACGTTACAAAGTGCTTTGTAATATTTGAATATTTCAAGATRCCATTACTAAAATTATAGTTGCATGAGGCTTTGCATTACATGTTGTGGGTGCAGTAACGTATCTTCAGAATGGTGCCTTCAGGTATTTAAAGTGCTGAAATTCAGGCAAAGAATTAAGGAATTGTAGAAGGTAATTAAGGTGAAAAATCAGGAACTTCTGACACTTAATTGGTCAGTTATAATGTAATTGAAGTTGTCAGCTTGTTTTACTACTAGCTTCAATATTAATTTAAACTGAATATAAATAGTGATTTTCTTTTCTCCCCAAAAGAGAGCTAAAATAATGGGTTTTTTTATTCAGTTTTCTATGTAATTCTACAGGTCTTAATAACTTTAATGAAGTCTTTAAAACAAGCTACCAACCACCTGAGCTTAAATTTTAACTCCTGCTAAAATTCTAACTCTTGAAACATATTACTCTGATTAGGACAAGTGAAAAGGTCCTTTGATGCAGTTTAATCATKTGTTTTCAGTCTTTTAATTTTGTTCTTTGGGTCTCTCATGGGAGACCCCTTTTTTGTTTTGTTTCTTAAACTTGGCTCTGGCAAAATAAGGTGATAGATGTCTAAATGATACAAGCATACTTGAACAGAAAATTAATTCATCTCATGTTCCAGCAAAAATGGACTTTTCTCCAGTTTGGATGTTACGATATCTGTGGAAGTTTCACAGGTTTTATGTTTGTCTTAAAGSAGAATCTTTGAATCTTACAAAGTTAGTGTGGATACTTATATCCACTTCAAAGTCAGAATATGTATTAATTCTTCTGGCAATTTCCTTTATATGCAGTGGAGGAAATGCCCCATWGCTGCATTTCCACATATAGAAGATTGAGATGTTGGTCTCACAGCTGTGGTGCATAGAGTTGCAAACAAAACATGTTTCTGCACTGGAAATTACAACTTTCCCTTCCTCACTCTGGTTCCCTTGTACCTGTTTGTAGTAATGTTTGAAATGGAGTTAAACCCTTATGCTGTCCMACTTCTTCCACAAGTTCTCATAGAACTGTCCTTCTGAAATTCTTGTCATGTTGTGTGATTAAATGTGTATATATAGAAAGTACAGAAGCAACACTCTGCCCATTTCTGTGGTGGGAACAAAGTGTCTTTTTGGGCTTTATCACCTGTAGAATAGAAAATGAAAATCACCAAAACTGACACAAACTCGTGTGAAATTTTAGGTGGCAGAATGTTTATGGAAAATATCTTTTCTTTGCCTAAATTATTATACAGTGTTAGATAATCTGCGGATTTTTTGAGATATAACATCTTCAGCTGGGTTGTCACTTCTACCTTGCAGATCCTTTATTCACACAAATAATTAGACCTTGTCCTTTGTAACTGTAGATATCTGGAAATACCATGGTTCAAAGTGGCATCCTGGTGGTTTCTGGGGACATTATTTATGCCTTGTGTCACTGATTTTGTCCAGGATGCCTCAAAGGTACAGAACCTGCCTGTGGTTGCACCGTTCTGTGAGTCACATGGGCATGTGACAGTTCAAGAGTCTCAGAAGCTGCAGATTTGTAAATGGTGTAGGACACGTGCAAAATGACCTGAGAACCAAACAAAATGGTTCTGCAGACTACAAGTGTTTTGGTAGTTACAAGTGATGTCACAAACAAGTGGTTTTACATCAAACAAAAAAGTCACGGTAAACAAGCTGCCTAAAATCTCAAGAGTGTTTTCCCTCCTCAGCAAACCACCCCTATAATGAATACACAACAGAGAGTTCAAGTTCCCTTGTCATTAATAAATAGAAAGTAGTCTTCTAATACATGTTAGCAGCTCTTCAAAGCTGACATAACAAACTTCAGGTATTTATGGACCCATTTAAGCCATCCCAGGCTCTTCGCTTCTTGTGTTTTGGCGTCAGCTGTGTCATCTTTGAGCTGTTGGGCTCAAGTGGAAGACCAGTTCATGCAGGTTACAAAGTTAACATTGTTTTCTAGTGCAGGCAAACCAGTGGAGATGTGAGTCTTAAATTCTGATATGCATTTAGATGGTGAATGAAATCTCTCCTGTAGCGGAGGTGGCTGCTCAGGATGTGAATTTGCTCTTTGTCATCCTTCTCTACAGTTTGCCTTATTAATCAAAATYGGCATTGGCTTGCTTCATCGTCCAAAGCTATAAACTGCTGCAAACTAGCACAGATTTGCATGGTGTTCAACTCCTTGTTTCAGGACTAACTTCTTCAGTTGTCCCAGGTTTAGCCACCACTAAATATCTCAGTATTTAGCTTGCACAGCCCTGTGAAGTTCTGAGTTTAAAGGGCCTAATAGCAATACTTCTTTCTTGAAGCTAAAAGTGTTTGCTGGCTCTTTTTGGATTGCATGTCTTGCACTCAATGCCCTCACTTGCCACAAAAATTTATTTCTGGTCTTGAGTGCAAATTGTTATTTGACATCTGAATAAGAAGTAATCTTCTTTATGAATGATTTTGTGCAATGACTAAGATACTGTGCTTGCATAAATGTTAATCAAACTCTGTAAATTGCTGTTTGCTTATATATTATGAATATTATGATTTGAAAAAATGAAAATTTGTTTTGAAACCAAACCTGTTTTTCTTGCCTACATTTCAGTCAGAACTAAGACATGGTCCGTTTTACTATATGAAGCAGCCACTCACCACAGACCCTGTTGATGTTGTACCACAGGATGGACGGAATGATTTCTATTGCTGGGTTTGTCATCGGGAAGGCCAAGTCCTCTGCTGTGAACTCTGTCCTCGGGTTTATCATGCTAAGTGTCTGAAACTGACAGCCGAACCAGAGGGGGATTGGTTTTGCCCAGAATGTGAGGTTAGTTTGATACAAGGAGTAGATTTCTTTCTTGGTTTTGGGATTGAAGCAGCTTTTTCTGTGTTCTGAAATGTTTCTGGTTTATTCCTACACTGCCTCTTGGTAAAGGTGCCAGAAAAATTTGTACAGAAGCGGAGGCATCCATGGCTCTCTGCTTCACCACTTTTTCTCTGTAACCCGGGTTGTGTTTGCCTTCTTACCATGAGTCTCCAACTTCCTTTGTGTCTCCAGCTCTAGAGAAGCACCATTTCAAAGAGTGATTTCTTCATCAGGCACCAGTAATTCTGAAAACATTCAGCAGTTTTCACTAGTTTAACTTGTGCTTCTTCTGGTGGGCTGATCAGCATTTCAACAGTGCAGAAAAAAATGCACTGTAGGGTCTACATAAGCAAGTGGGTATTTTATTACTATTTTTTATTGTGGGGTGAAGAAAAATTTAATCATTCCTCTCCAGTGATTTCTGGGGAGAGAATACTTAGCATTCAAGTATCTGTAATGAAAGCAAATTGGTTTAGGGCACGTTTCTCTCTGATCACTTATTGTATTAGAGCCCAGGTGACCTTCTCACTTGTTCACATTGCTGTGAACTCACGTTGTATTTGGGAATTTTATATATTCACATATTCACTTTGTGTGATCTTGAAGATGTTGGATAATTTTCTGGTCTTTTCCTTCTTTCCTTTTTCGATGACATTTCCAGACCAAAAGCCAAGTAAAACAGGCACCTGAAGTACTTATACTGCATCAGCAGAAATGTTTTGTTTCTTATAAAATAGCTATAAGCTTCYGTTTGAATGTTAGAATGTTTCAGTGGAGAAGGATTTACCTAGAAGTGTTTGCTGACAAAATATTTTTTTAATCTGAACTTCTAGAAAATCACAGTTGCAGAATGCATAGAAACACAGAGTAAAGCAATGACAATGCTCACCATTGAACAGCTATCATATCTACTGAAGTTTGCACTACAGAAAATGAAACAGCCAGGGGTAAGGAAATTTTTGTTGTTTTTTTTCTTTAAATACTTGGACTGTGAATCCGGGGGTTTGCTTCCTTTAGTGGATGACGAACCTAGTTTGGTTTATCAGATTGTATGTGACAGGTTCTGTTGTATCTGCCACCTGTCTAGCACAGACAGATTAGTTTAGGTTGTACAGACTGTTTTGAAGTGCACTTAAAATACAGTTTCTTAATGTCACTTCTGGATGTATTTTCAGTAGGTGTAAGGAAAATACCATGTGGTTTTCTAGTGGAACATGGTGGTTTCTTACTCTCTGAAAGGGGTCAATGCTGTCTCAGAGATAAAAGGGAAATGGGAAGACATGATCTCTTACCAATACRTTTATATGGACAAGAGCCCTAGGCACTGACACTGTTACACTATTGATTATATGTGTTGAAAATATAGCTTCTATCTGTTAGTAGAAATTGTTTTTACGACAGAAGTTAGTTATATCACATATTTCTAAAATGCTGAAGAAATTTTCTTCAGTGTGGTTAAAACCTGTGCCATTAACTTTGATGGGAAACCCTACTGTAAATCACAACAGTACCCTTCACAAATCCCCTAGTTTTTGCAATTCATCACTTTCAGCACATGAAAAAGCAGTTAAATGAGATGTTTCAGTTCCTGTTGTTCTGCTAATAATTGATTACCTCACAACRTTTTATAATTACCTTTAAGGAATATTGTCTTAAAACACTAGCATTAGAAAATAAATGAGTATTGTGTCATTGATGAAACTGTTCAGTATTAGTAAGCAGTGTGGTTTATTATTTCCCCTAACAGACAGAGCCATTTCAAAAGCCAGTTTCACTGGATCAACACCCAGATTATGCAGAATATATCTTTCATCCAATGGACCTTTGTACATTAGAGAAGGTTTGTATGAAGCTAACAGAGAAAGGTTCCTGGGGTTTGATTGTTATCTGTAACATTTCTGAAATGTTAGATGGCAGGGGGAGAGAAGTTGCTTGAAATTACTTTGATGGGTTTTTTTTGTTACTGTAAAAGTCAGTTCATTTACAGCTTAAAAACAATCATATGCCAACTGAACAAGTTCACTGTTGTGTCTGAACCAGTAACAAATGCTCAGGAAAAACAGCTTACACTGCTGACTTCCTCCTGTTAAATTAATCTGATTCCAGGAGTGACCTCCAGGAGAGACTTCTTAAAGCAGGCTTTTCATTTGATCATCGTGTTTGTAAGCTAGTTATGGATCATTGGTTCATTAATTTGGGACCATTTGATGTATATCCAGGGGTCATTCCAGACTCATTTTACAGATCATTCAACAAATAGTGTAATCTCCACTGCACCCGAGGTGTAGAAGAACAAAGAAACAGTCAAGAGGTGGATAATGAGACTTTCATTCTCAGTTCAATAGTAATTTGAAAGTACATATAACGAAGAAATTCTCCATTCTCCACTGCTTAATGAAGAGTGAAGCACTGCAGAGCTTTGTTCTGTCAGGACCTGGTGAAGAGACAAGTTTTCATTCTSTTTGTCCTTACAGTGCAGGCTGATGTCTTTATGGTATAAAGTGTAACAAAACCATGGGGCTGATTTTATTTAATCAAATTGCTTTACCCAGTGGGTAGACTGTAATATCAAACATGTTGTCTAATGTACTGTGACCAATATTTTTTTCTGGGTCTTGAAAAAATTAAAAAATAAAACTGCTGTGTAGTGATAATACATTAGTAGGAGAAACCAGGCACTGTTTTCTGCAGAGACATCAGGTGGAATGCTGTTTCAGGAAGTTAACTTTTTTTTGGGAATGTTGGATGTTGATCTAAGTAATTGACTATTTAGATTTAATTTAGACAGTTCATACATTTTTGGGTCAGTCAAAAGACACCCTGAATTTGAGAGATTCTTAAGCATTTAGAACTATAMGTCTTGCAGTAAATAAGTATCATAGAATCACAGAGTGGTTTGGTTTGGAAGAGACTTTAAAGCTCATCTCATTCCAACCCCTTGCTGTGGASAGGGACAGCCACAGGACCAGGTTGCTCAGAGCTCTGTCCAGCCTAGCTTTGAACACTTCCAGGGGTCAGTTTTATTAATTGTATGGCTGATAGGAAACAACATTCAGGAAGAAGTTGTTACCTTTTATTAATTTCTGTTTCCTGATACATTCTTCATTTCTTCTTTACAGAATGTTAAAAAGAAAATGTACGGTTGCACTGAAGCATTTTTGGCTGATGCCAAATGGATTTTGCACAACTGCATTATTTACAATGGGGGTAAGTATTAATATGTACTTATGTCCTCAGATACGAAACTTTGAAATAGTTAAAGTCATGGAGCAATTTGTAGATTTCTACACTGAAAGGGTCTTCCTGTAAATGACTGTAGTGCCTAAACACAACAGATTTTTTTTTGTAACAACTGGCATACATTAAACTGTAGAGCCAAATACAGCCTGTGCTGTCACTTGCTTATTCCACTTTAGAGAAAAAATTTCAAATAAATTAGAATCATGGAATGGTTTAGGTTCATAGGATCATTGAGTGGTTTGGACCTTAAAGATCACCTGGTCCAACCCCCATCATTTGGTTCCAGCCCCCAAATTGCTTTAGTGTTTTGCATTATGCAGCACTTAACTGAGACCTAATTGAGAAGATCATGCAGCACATCCCTCACTGAGTGTGTCAGTGGTGAGAAGGCTGCAATAGACTTCAAAAAGGAGGATTTAAAATTATTAAATGTTATATTGAGAAGAAAAGTGCTGATGTTCTGCTTTTGCAAGCATGTAGTTCATACATATGTTTTTACATTGTCTTTTTAGATATTCTCTTTTGTTTTTGTGGATAACTTTTATATCTGAAAACTGTTGATTTTGTCATAGTTTTAGCATAACAATTTTCTTGGTTAAAGCATTTTATTGTTTCCTCAGGAAATCACAAATTGACACAGACAGCAAAAGTCATCATCAAAATCTGTGAGCATGAGGTATGAGTGCACCAATGAAATGAATTGTTCTGTGTGTTTAGTGTTGCATTTCATGTATTTGTGAGTGACAGAATGTTTTCTAAGGTTTTTATTACACATCAGATGTTTTYGTAGGCTTCCTTATGTTTAAGTATGTATATCCATGGCCTACACAGTGGTGTTTGGCAAGAGCATTGCTAATGTGTCTTACACCAGGATATTCACTATTTATAATTAAGACTTGTGGGGAGGGGAGGGAGGAGAAGAAAGTGGATATATGGATTCTGCACAAAGGCACCTGTCTTGTTAATGAATATTTGGAGTTGGAAAAAGAGACCAACATCTTCTGATGCATAGATGCACTTTTTGGTAGTTCTTTTGCTGTAACAATATGAAATTCCTCTGAATAAATGCAAATGATCACACTTTGGACTCTGTTTAATCTCTCCAATAACTTTGCTTTTCCGTTTCAGATGAATGAAATTGAAGTATGTCCGGAATGTTATTTAGCTGCTTGCCAAAAACGAGAAAATTGGTTTTGTGAGCCTTGTGTAAGTCAAGAACTATGGTAGTCTAGCTACTACATTAAACTAGCAGTTCTCATTTGACTGTTATCCCCTCTTTGTTATAAACCTGTGGTGGTTACTGAGTCGAGGAAAGCTGCTGTAGTTTACCAAGTGCTTACAGGTGGTACCAGCACTCAGGAAGGGTTTCTGAAATGTGAATGTTTTTCTGCAGGTGTGCATCCATTTAGACTTGGTTTTTCCTTCATGACCTGTTGATAGGTTGTCTGTTTTCTGTTTAATTCTGCACTAAACTTGGGAAGACTCCTTAGGATTCTTAAGTAGAAGTGTATAATCCAGCAAGTTCTTTCTTGGACTGTCCTGGTTTCAGCTGGGATAAGAGTTTATTTTCTTCTTAGTAGCTGATACTGTGCTGTGTTTTTGATTTAGTATGAGAGTAATGTTGATGACACACTGATGTTTTGGTTGTTGCTAAGTAGTGCTTACCCTAAGTCAAGGACTTTTTAGTGTCTCATGTTCTGCCAAGACATGGACTTAAGTGAAAATTAGCCTAACTTACGTTATGCTGCATATTTGGAGGGCACTAACCAAAAATAAATGAATAAAGAAGTGCAATTAGGATGAGTTTAATCAAAATATGTAAGGTTTTATGTTTTGGGGGTTTTTAATGTAATTTTATCATTTTGTCCTCTCAGGATTTATTATGTTTATAGTAAAATGGAGTCTTGTATTTGGCAAGTGCCTTGTGCATGTGAGATCTTTATTGAATCTAAGAAGTGCAATCTAAAAAAAATTATGTTTATTATCAGATTTGAAGATAGTACTGCTTACATTTTCTTACTGTGTATTTTGCCTCTTCCTCTAGAGCAATCCCCACCCTTTGGTTTGGGCTAAACTCAAAGGCTTTCCATTCTGGCCTGCTAAAGCACTGAGGGATAAAGATGGGCAAGTCGATGCCCGTTTCTTCGGCCAACACGACAGGTGGGAATTTAACCAAAGGATGTCTTTGGCTGTACTTTAAAAATTCTTGTTGCAATTTTGTGTGCTTACAAGTCTTTGGATCCTGTCTTTAGAACCTTGACCCTAACAAACTATGTAATACTGTAGCAAATACAGTTTTAGTTCCTTACATGATGTCTGTAGAATGTGGGCTGTGTTTATAAGATAATTACATACATAAGCTGGTGAGAATGCAACTTAATTCCTGTGTCTGGTGCTGTGCTGTGGAGAACTGCAGTTCTTAAAGGTGGAAGAAACCAATAAAGACATTTATGTTGTCTAAACACTATGGGAATAAACATCCAATTGTAGGTTTAAAAAATACAGAAATACAGCCTGTGTTGAAAATGCTAGTTTTGCTCTGAAAGGAGTTAAGTTTTCTGTACTTGGGACCCCTCTGCTTAGATGGAGACAGCTGTGATGAACACAAGTTGACTTGTCATGAATTGGAAGTATAAATCTTTAAAAACATGTACTGTAAAGAACCCCAACTATATAAGGACATGAAATAATTAAGTCAGAGTTCCTGGCATCTTGGGAGGCAGTTTCAGGGTCTGCTTCATATCATGATAAATAAAATCTGTCCAGTACTTGCTGATAGAGCTTTTCCTGGCATTGAGGAGTTTGGCCAACCTGGCATGGGGTGTAAAATGTTTCTAAGAAGGTGCTTGTCAAGTATTCTTCTCCTTACCTGCTTTTTACATTTTTGTGCTATGACAGATGGATAGACTGTTTGGCAGTGGTTGTCTTGCAGGTACATTCCAATTAGGAATATTTTGTTATATTTGACCAGTGTTAAGTCATGTTTTATGTGCTACTTAGTAAAGTAACATAAGCTAGTGATAATCCAAGGCATGCAATTTGCTTACTTACCAGAAGTAAGCACTGAACTATTAAAAGAATGTAGTGACGGTTCTTTGAAATGACCTGAGGTGTGCATATATTTATGATTAGGCTAAAATAAATTAGTATGTGCACAAAAGTTGCCAATGTCAACTCATAGTGTGAAATGTAGTTATATTATCTTTTATTTCTCTGTTTTATATATAGGGCCTGGGTTCCAATAAATAATTGCTACCTCATGTCTAAAGAAATTCCTTTTTCTGTGAAAAAGACTAAAAGCATCTTCAATAGTGCAATGCAAGAAATGGAAGTTTATGTTGATAACATTCGTAGAAAATTTGGAGTATTTAATTATGCACCTTTCCGGACACCATATACTCCCAACAATCAATACCAAATGTTGTTAGACCCTGCAAACCCAACTGCTGGAACTGCAAAGACAGACAAACAAGAGAAAATCAAACTGAATTTTGACATGACAGCATCACCCAAGATTCTGATGAGCAAGTCGATGCTGAGCAGTAGCACAGGCCGTAGGATTTCACTGACAGACATGCCACGGTCACCAATGAGTACCAACTCATCAGTTCACACTGGATCTGATGTTGAACAGGATGCAGAGAAAAAAGCAACTTCCAGTCATTTTAGTGCCAGTGAGGAATCCATGGACTTCATTGAGAAAAATACAGGTAAAAAAAAAAAAGGGGAGGTACAGGACTTCACTAATGCACTAGTTTTACTCCATGTACTTTTTAAAGACAGGCTGTATTATGACTTGGTTTATGAAGAAATTTTAGAAAAAAAGACGAATTTAACTTTCAGTATAAAAAATAAGAAACAGCAGCTCTTTCTGTCACATTGAGAAGGAATGAATAGTCCTTCAATTTCAATAGCAGAAAATACTTGTAGCTATCAAAATGAATGGAGAGTGGAAATAAATACAAAAAGAGTAAAGAATTGTCATGATTAGGAGGTATTCTACTTTTAAATCTGTCTTTATTAATTTTGTACTTTTTCAGCTTCTCCAGCACCAACAAGAACAGGTCAAGCAGGGAGCTTGTCAGGCAGCCCCAAACCTTTCTCTCCTCAAGCATCAACGCCAATTTCTGCTAAGCAAGAAAGAACTTCCTCCACTCCAGGGAGCATTCTGAATCTTAACCTTGGTTAGTCTTGACATTTGAAAAGCTAATATTCTTACAGCTGAACAAATTGTGGTGGTGTCAATACAGCTTAATATGAACCAAGCTTGTATGTGGCTTTAAATGAACATAGGTCTTTAAATACCTGYCATTATTGTTTCATCAAATTTACTGGGGTTTTTTATTTTATAAAASAAAGTTTCTGTTATTGTTTGTTGTTGATAAAAGAAAGTAGTTAAAGGATTTTTTTCKTAGCTGAACTGTACAAGTGAATGTTTCTAAACAGTAGGTAAGTTGTAATTACATGAATGTTGCTGCTCTTTACCCCTCAGTCTCTCTCAAGTGAATTGCTGGCAAGGTTTTCTTGTGATCTTTAGGATTTAGGATTTACTAGGGCTTCTCTCTTGCTGCCTTCACATCATCTCCTCACTGACCATCCCTCTCTAGGGAGATAGATGGATGAAAGAAATTAGCAGAATTCTTGAAGTCTTGAAACTTCCTAGAAGTAAATTTTGGGATTGTGGAATTTTGAAAGATGGAGTAGGTAAGTACTAAGTCGGTAAAACAGTTCTGCAAACAGGTGTAAATCGGTTTCCTCAGTCATGTTTCGGTCCTGTGAGCATTCTGATTGAGTTCTGGCTGCTTTTTACCTCTGCGTGGTATTACAGAGAGAAACAGGATTTTGCCCCTTGGGGTTAGCCAGGTATTTCAGGAAGGCTTGAATTCAAATAATGAATTCATGTGTTCATTGCCTTACAGATATTCTGATTCTGGATACAAGCTCACAAGTCTATTTTTCAGTGGGTCAGTCTGTATGTGTAGATAGAATCATAGAATTAATTTCTTTTGCTGCACTGCAGCTGTTTGTCATGTTGTGAGGTGACAATGGATTTGGAAAAACATCAAGAAATATGTAGTTGAGTCACAGACGGGAGACATCAGCTGGAGCATAGAACATTTTGAATAAATAGTGTGGATTGGAAAATCTGATGTTATGGTCCATGAGCAATACCAAAAAAGAACTGCTTGTATTTTCAAGTGGAATATCAYTTCTTTTTTTGAGCTTTAGGGAAATTTCCTTTGCTAAATATACTCTTTGGTGATGGGAATGAAAATGGCAACCCTTCTTCATTTCATAGGGTCAGCTGTGCCAGACATGGATTCGTCTGTGAATGTTAGAATTTTTCCAATATTGTGTCTCATTGTCATATGTAATGTGAACATGTTTCTCTCTGCAAAAGCAAAAGTGAGAGTCTGRAAAACAAAGACACTTTGTATCTTGAGCAGAGTACTAGGAGGACTCTGATCCTGCAATTCAGCAATAAGGAAGGAAAAATAATAGAAATGAGCCATCTGTTGTTACTGGCAGACTTGCTCATTCACACCTCCATTTTTCAAATTAGCAACATACACAGGGATTTGAAGGAAAAAATATGTGTTTCTGATAGTATAGGGCCTGCCCTTGGATAACAGAGGAGGAAAACAATGAGGATGTACCTTTGATGTAAAATTCAAACTTACAAAGTATGTATGGTCAGAGGAATCCTTGGCTCAGCCCTTCGTATTTTACTTTTCTCTGAGTTGTACATCAACAGAACATATCTTGTAAATATGTGTATAAATATAAATATACTAAAATAAGGTAACACTTTGTCATATTTAACTGCTCTGGGATGAAACTTGAAAATCAAGCACAACGGCACATTGTGCCAGTGTTAGCTTTTGCCTTCTCCGTGGCCTCTGGTCTTTCTCMGCATATGGCATTGGCTTTTTGATCCTGCCATGATGTGAAACAATCCCCATTTTTGTATGTATTCTTAYGATCTAAGTTTTGGATTTTAAATGATGACTATAAAGACTTTTATTTAATTTTYTCTGTGAAAGTAAAACTACTAGTAGTAAAAAACAGAAGTAGTTTAGTAGAGGTGCTACGAGACAGCTTTACAGACCTGAAGGGTGATTTCTTGATAATTTCACATTGATGGAGAAAATGTCCCCATAATTGATGCCTGTGTTTTGTGTGTGAAATATATAGTGTTGGAGAGGAAGAATCCATTGTTTGTACTAAAGTCATTTTAGAGTTATTATTTAGCCCATAATTGTAAAAGAAGTGCAGTATGTTTCAGATTATCTGCGTTGCTCTTTTGTCTTATCTGGATAGTGATCTTGGTTCTTTTTGTAAAATCTTTTTCTTAGTTTCTGTTTCTTTTTCCAGACCGCAGCAAAGCCGAGATGGATCTGAAGGAGCTGAGCGAGTCTGTCCAGCAGCAGAGCACCCCTGTGCAGCTCATCTCTCCAAAACGCCAGATCCGCAGTAGGTTCCAGCTTAACCTTGACAAGACCATAGAGAGCTGTAAAGCACAACTTGGTGAGTGTCACTCAAGAGCACAGTRGGCATCTGAAGGATACACTTGAATTGGAGGTTAAATAAGGTTTTGAATAGTAAAACCTCAAATATTTTATGTTTTAAAACAAATGTAGAGGGCATTTGAGCTCCTTGAGGCAAGTAAATGCACTGAACTAGTTTACTTTAAAACACAGTGAGACCTGATGCTTCAAATTTTTGTCAAAAAGCTTTCATCTTTTAATCTGTTGTTGTACCATTCTGACGTAGCTAGTATGACAGGATTATAGTCTTACTTTTTGCTTTATAAGTTGAAATATTTGAGAATTGCACCTCAATTCTGTCAGTTGCACAAATTAGGATGTAAGTAAGTAACTGCCATCAGGTGAATAGTGTTGCTGATTTTTAAGGCAGTTTCTTGTGGATAAAAATAATTCCTCTTTGTATTTGCCAGCATTGGTTCCTGAGTTGAACAAAAGAGCTTGCAGGTAGTGGAAAAAAGCAGTGAAAGGAGGGCCATTGAATGAAATAAAAATAYAAATTGGAGTATGTAGAAGTTTATTCTTATACCTTGTGGTACCAGGATAGGGCATTAAGCTTTGTAGCTTAAGGACTGACAGTTAAGATAATGGTATGTGTACACTTTGTTCCAGTATATAGAGTGTTTTCTTGGTTATGTCAGTCAGTCTGATGTCAGCATGGAATGTACTTTCCTTCCCACAATTAGGAATAAATGAAATATCTGAAGCTGTTTATACTGCAGTAGAACACAGTGACTCTGAAGATTCTGAAAAATCTGACACCAGTGACAGTGAATATAGTGATGAGGATCAGAAGTCAAAAAATGATCAAGAGGATGGTGAGGACAAGGAAGGTACAAGAAGTGACAAAGAATCGTTGAGCTTGAAAAAAAAACCTAAGCCCCCAGCACAGAATGAAGACAAGGAGGAACTTAAAAGCACAAGTCCAGAAGTGGAGAAAACAGAAGAACCGGTCAAGGAAAAGGCCGTTTCAGACACTGAAAAAGAATTTTCTGAAAAGGGAAAGAGTTTACAGCATCCTGCAAAAGAAAAGCTGAAAGGTAAAGATGAAACAGACTCTCCAACTGTACACCTAGGACTCGACTCTGATTCTGAGAGTGAACTTGTCATCGATCTGGGAGATGATCATTGTGCTCGTGAAGGAAGGAAAAACAAGAAAGAATCTAAAGAACCTTCTCCTAAACAAGATGGTAGGATGAAATTCTTTCCTTCTTTTCTTCTGTTCTGTAGGGTTGTTACCAGAGACAGAATTGTTTCTTTTATTTTTGCATTAAGATAAGATAAAAATACCTGTRTTAAAACAATTTTTAGGAGTGATCGTTCATTCTTTGTGACTATGAAAAAAGTTTTCAGTGCCCATTGCAGTTTCTGGTTTAAACAAAATTTGTTTCACTGTTTCCTTTCAGCAGTGTAGAACTGTGAATATCCATAACATTTGCTCTGTGACAAATGTAGAGTTTATTTTGCAATTGTTACCACTTTCAGTTGAATCTTTACATTTCTATTGATCTCCCAAAATTTCAGGTATAGAAGAAATTGGAACTTGCCAAACATAGAAATTGCATAAGAACCCATTCAAATCAATGTAAATGTTCTCAGTAATAATCAAACGAACAACTAAATCACTTGTTGTCTCTGAGATATTGTACCTTGTTTCTGTGTTGCTAAAAGAGGAAAGCAATCCCAATTAATGAGTAATGTGCTTTTGCTAAGCTTATTTTGCATGTTAGTCTTTTGACAACACAAAATAGAAAACCATATTTAAATGGTTAGATTGAAAAATATTTTACTCTTTATGTAAGTTCTATCTTCTTGTTGATATTTTATAGCATGTTGGCTCAATCATTTTATTTAAAATAGTGTTTTCAATCCATTAGTTAAGCRTACTTTAGAAAACCACTTAATGCTCCTGAATTTTGAATCTTAAACTAGAATTTAATGGATAAATGTTACTGTGAAGTAATCAAGAAATAGCCTTATAAAATAAAAACAGAATTGTAATTTTGGGGATTCTTGTTTTGTTTAAAAATTTATTAAGCAAGGCAGCTTTATGGATTTCAGAACCACTGATCCATGTATTACTAGTGGCCTAAACCAGTGACAGTAGAACTAACATTGAACACTTTACTTTGATATAGAGGCAAAGAAATAATACATATTCTGGGTGAAATTGAAAGTGAATTGAAATACTCACTTAAATATTAATTTTTTTATATATATATATATATATATATATATATATGTATGTGCATATACTGTAGGCATAACTTGTTTCCTGTCCATGATTCCAAGGCCTTTACCTTTGTCTACAAGATACTAAAATGCCTTGGTCTGGAAAATATATCTGATGCATGGAAACCTGAAGGTCTTTTTCCCTTTCCAGAACCCTGTCAGTGCAGCAGCCTTCTCCTTCAGACAGGTTTTTCCTGGCTTCAGCTTTGAAAGAATTATCCAGTTCCTAAATTGATGTATGTGGAACAGTCAACTACAAATTCTGGATGATTTTCCAATAAACACAGATATCTTAAATACACTGTATATTTCACAGAATCGTCAAGGTTGGAAGAAGCCTTCAAGATCATTTAGTCCAACCATCTACCCAGCACCACCATAATCACCCTTAAACTGTATCCCCAAGTACCACATCCAGATGCTCCTCAGAAGACATGTTTTCTAGACCCTTCCCCAGCTCCCTTGCCTTTCTTTGGACTTGCTCCAGCACTTTACTGTCCTTCTTTGAAGGACTCAAAACTGAACACAGTACTTGAGGTGTGGCCTCGCCAGTGCCCAGTATCGCAGGACAATCACTCCCCTGATCCTGCTGGCCACACCATTCCTGATACAAGCCAGGATGCCACTGGCCTTCTTGGTCACCTGGGCACACTCATGCCTGCCAGCCACACACACACACCTGCCAGCTCATGTCCAGCTAGCTGATGACCAGCATCCCCAGGTCCCTTTTTGCTGTGCAGCTTTCAAGCCACTCTGCCCCTGTACTGCTGCAGGGAGTTATTGTGACCCAGGGCAGGACTCGGCACTTGGCCTTATTGAACCTGATTAAATTGTCCCAGATCATTGGTTCAATCTGTCAAGGTCTTTGCAGAGCCTTCCCACCCTCAAGCGGATCAGCACTCCTGCCCAACTTGGTGTCATCTGCATTTGGTTGCCAATGCCAGTTCACTCTTGTTTAGAAAGTTTTTAGTGTTCTATTCCTTCAGTTATTGTTCAGCTGTTAATCCTTTAGAATGTTTTTTTTGACTCCTGAAAGAAATTGGGATGACAGAAATATCCTAACAAGTGAGATCCTCTCACAGATCTTCTGAATGAGATCAATCTGGTTTTTCTGGGTTTTGTACTTTTTGTCTTGTTTTTCTTAGTTACTGRTGCCTCTGAATTGCCACCAGTTTCAACTAGACTGAAATGACTTTACTTGTAGAATATCAATTACTTTCGAGGAAAGTAATTCAAAGCACACTGGAAGGTATATATGGCTAATTTTCCATCTAAAAATTAGATGGAAAATTATGAATCAGATGTGTTGGGGAAAAGCTGGCATAACATTTTATATTTGTTTAGTTGTAGGTAAAACTCCACCTTCCTCCAGTGCAAGCACCCAGCCGCTACCAGAAACTCCAGTACTCACCCGCTCCTCATCCCAGACCCCCCCAGCTGGTGTGACAGCAACCACCAGTGCTGCTTCTACTGTCAGTGCTCCCTCTGCTGCCACAGGAAGTCCTGTGAAAAAGCAGAGGCCTCTGCTGCCCAAGGAAACTGCCCCTGCTGTGCAGCGAGTGGTGTGGAATTCTTCAAATAAATTCCAGACATCTTCTCAGAAATGGCACATGCAGAAGGTACAGAGGCAGCAGCAGCAGCAGAGCCAGCAGTCTCAGTCACAGCAGCCTCAGTCCTCTCAAGGGACAAGATATCAGACAAGACAAGCAGTTAAAGGTACACACTTTTCTAACTCAATGTGGTGCCTGTGGTGCCATAATTCCTTAGTAGTGATCTCAGTGCTCCAAGGCTGCCCAGCCAGGAGTTCTTCTGTATAAACAAAATCTCAAAAGTGTCGTTCTACTCTGATAAATGACTTTAGAATACAAGTTACTCACCATACCTGCTCTTTCTGGTGTGTATTTAGAGTCATGTCTCTGTTTTAATGACAAAAAAATTGTGTGTGTCTGTGTAAATATTTTTGCGTTTCTTAGCCATAACAGATTTGGAAGAGTGAACTGATTTATTTTCTGGATTATATGCTAAACCCATTAACTATTCTACTTGCATGCTTATCAGTGTCACCTCAGTATATACAAATTGCTTTCACTGTTATCTGACAAGAAGCTGATCTGAAGGGATTTTCAGAGTATAATTTGACAACAATGAAATTACCCAGGCTCCATTTGTCTTTGAAATCCCTGTTGTTTAACAAGACTTTGATGCTGGTTTACTGAGCAAACAATTTAGAATGTTTACACAACAGTTTTCTCACCATCCCTTTGCTGGAGGTTTCACCAATAGCAGGCACAGGCTAATACAAGCCTGTGCTGCTGTTGCTTCACTTCACTTAACAGCAACTTTATGTAAATCASCTTCATTTGTAATTTCAAGTTAATAAACTGAAATGTTTACTGGTGTGTCTTATGAGGAAACGTTCTGCACTCTGACACCACTGGCATGCTGGTGATTTTGTACAGAAGAGAGGTTTAGGTCATGGCTCGCACACATTTACCAGAAGCTCATTTATCTGGTCCCAAACTGCTTTTGTGTCTGTCACTTAAGCAGTGTTAAGGAAGTGGAAGTCTGAGTAATACAGAAATATTCAGTGAGGAAAAATAAATATGAAACTTGGTGAATTTAAGTGTGAAACCTTTAATAGAATCATACTTTAATACACACCTTAAGAATAGGAGTTGAACTTCAACTGTTCAGCCCATGAGTTTGTTTTCTCAATATTGTTTACTATTGAGCATATCATAGCAATGTTCCATCTTAAATATTATAGTCTAGAAATCTATTAAATGAAAAGTATAAAACTTACAGATTTCTTACATACTGAATTGGCATAAACAAAAATATAGCACAGAGAGCTAAAGATGAATAAGTTGTTTATTTCAGTAAGCCCAGTTCTGGGGATGCTGGCACTGAAGACCTCTTTACAACATGAATCAGTAAAAATAGCATGAAAAGTCTTGTCCTAAAAAAATATTTTTTTTAAAATACTGTGGCTGATAAGTCATTAGAACTGAGGGAGATTTCTGCACTGGCCAGTCTAAAATGATAAGTTTCAAAGTTATATTTACTTCATTACCTTCATTACCTTGCAATTATGTACAAGTTCAGTGGCTGGGCACTGTATAATTAAACATTAGATGGCACGATTGTATTAAATAAAGCACATCTGACATGGTTACATGCTGACACTTAAGTTGGATATTGAAGTTAGAATTTTCCCTTTTCGTTTTCATAATTCCTTGTGTGATTGATCCACTCAATGTTCTCTTTTCTTAGCTGTGCAGCAAAAAGAGATCACCCAGAGCACTTCCACATCCACTATAACCTTGGTCACAAGTACTCAGCCTATTTCCATGGTTACCAGCTCTGGATCTGCAAGCACACTTTCATCCTCACTTAACACGGACTTGCCAATTGCAACAGCTTCAGCTGATGTGGCTGCAGATATTGCTAAATATACCAGCAAAGTAAGTTCTTGAGTAGGGTTTCCTGGAAATTTTACTTTGAAGTTTCTTCCCCAAACACCTGGTTATATATTTTTTGTTCGTAAATTATATCAATAGCAATTTCTTAGAAAAGCAGATGTTCAAGCAGTTCAACAGTTCAGGACACCAGAGTTCTGATCAAAATTGTTGTGTTCCACCTTCTAAATAAGTAGAACCAGATAAAGAKAGAGAGAGAGAAGGGACATTGTTGATAGCAATATAAGTTCTCATTAGAGGGGTTGAAAAGAAGTGAAAGTGGGATTCTATTAAAAATATATATCAAAGAATTTTTTTTTCATCTTTCAGATGATGGATGCCATCAAAGGAACAATGACWGAAATATATAATGATCTTTCAAAAAATACTACTGGAAGTACAATAGCTGAGGTTAGTGTAAGATTAAAAAAAAAGGCCTGTATTTTATGTTTGAAAGTTGCGAATCAGTATTTTTATATGTATATATAAATGTGCCACATAACTATATCTACAAAATATTATATATGGAGACTGTCAATAGATCCTAATTTCTGTGCTGTTTTAGAAATAATGATTAGAGTGGTGGAAAAAAACACTGAAAAAATACCGGTTGGGCTCTATAAGATAAGCATTAAGCCATCAAGCCCAGGTCCTTAAAGCTTCTCTCAAGAACTTGTCACGTTGTTTAAAATCAGAAATGAACTAAGTTCTTTTTGAAAGTATAATTTTTGTAAACCATGTAGTGCAGTAGCTTATTCCAGTTATGTAATTATGACCATAGTTTTTAATACTTCTTTAAAATACTTAAAAGTTTTTGCATTTTTAATGAAATGCTGTACATTGCTGTTAATTTTTCCTAAGGACAGGACTCAGTTTGCAGTGCTTAATCTGTTTTTTCCAAGGTTAAAAAAACCCTTTAGAAGATACTAAGTATGAATGTGAACAAATAAAGCTCAAAGTGTGATGATTTGTTTCCCTGTTTTAACCAAAATAAAGAAGTCAAAGTTTTGAGCAGCCGTATTTGTATTCCCAATCCACAGTGAATAGAAAAACTTGCTTTTCTAAGCCTCATTTAGTTAAAATAAAATAAATGAAATGTCATACTAGTAAATGCAAACAGCACTGAGGAATAGGTTTTTAATTCCAGTCAGAAATGTGAGACTTGACAGTTTCAGTTTCAGAGGAATCAAGAGCCAAGTTTAATAGAAGTTTTTTGTCTTCAAACAGTCCTGTACCCTTTAAGGTAAGCAAATCTAGCAAACAAATATTTAGAATACTTCAGACTTCAGTTTGGGGTTTTCTATGGTCTTGTCCTCATATTGTCCTCATGTAGTAATAATAAACCACACCCTGTTTATTATTACTAACTATTGAATTTTTAATATTTAGATTCGGCGTTTGAGGATTGAGATAGAAAAACTTCAATGGTTACATCAACAGGAACTCTCAGAAATGAAACATAATCTAGGTATGAAAATGACAGTCTAAAGYGGTTTGTCACGTTTTGTCCTACATAGAAAGTGGAAATGCTTGTAGTATGTTTTACCTTCATCACAGGATGCTGCAAATTGTCCCTCTGGGAACTTTCACATTTTTCTTTGTCTTTACAAGCCCAAACTTTTGTTCTGCTCCAATATTGAGAAAATACAGAGAATTGTAGTTGTTCTCATCTCACTYGTTCATTGTATCTTGGTTTCTTTACAAAGTATGTTAGCAGCAGCTGCATACATCCTTTTTGTGTTTATGCTGGATTGTGGTCCTTTGTGGTACATCAAAAACTAAAGTGTTAAACAAATGGAAGTAATGGATAAAAATCATGGTGCTAGAATAAGAACAGAAGATGGAAGACTTACATTTGTTGAGTAGCTATGAAACAGATGCCCARACTCGGGGAATATTTTGACTGTTAGTTTTAATTTCATGTTGTCTCTAAACACATGAGTATTACTGTTTTGCACCTTGCTGCTGAGGGCTGGAAAATGCAAACCTATCTTTCTCTGGATCTTGAGTAGAACTGACAATGGCAGAAATGCGTCAGAGCCTGGAACAGGAACGAGATCGTTTGATTGCTGAGGTGAAGAAGCAGCTGGAACTGGAAAAGCAACAAGCAGTGGATGAAACCAAGAAGAAGCAGTGGTGTGCCAACTGCAAGAAAGAGGCCATYTTTTACTGCTGTTGGAATACCAGCTACTGTGACTACCCCTGCCAACAAGCTCACTGGCCTGAGCACATGAAATCTTGCACACAGTCAGGTAATGGTGTCTCTTGCACAGCTGAGGGGGTTTGGGAGGGTGAGTGGATCCACAGTGGCTCAGTTCTTCATGTGCAGATGTGCCTTTGAGGAGGGACTGTGGACTGGCTCCCATGAGTAATGGCCTCTTTTTCTTATTTATTTTAGCTACTGCGACACAGCAAGAAGCAGATACTGAAATTAGCACAGAAACACTAAATAAATCATCCCAGCCCAGTTCAAGTGTGCAGTCTACACCCACAGAAACAGCCAGCGCCCCTAAGGAAAAGGAAGGTTCAGCTGATAAAAGCAAAGAGAATGTTACAGTGAGTATCATCACTTCAAACAAAAATAATGTGTAAGATTTCTCTGAAACCTACCCCTAAAGGCTTTCCTGGGTAAGCCAGGAATTCATAACTATTTGCATATTTCAAAGAGTGTGTCTTGGGGAATGATAGAGAGTTGTGGATTTTGTTCTTCATCTTGTRAAGAAAAGAAAAAATCTCCTTCTGTCCTCTGGGAGCACCCTTTCCCCTTCACTTATTCCCAATAAAACYTTGTGTTGGCTTGACTCATCCTTCCAGCCACGGGGGACTGGACCTCTTTCTCTCTCTCTCTCCAGGACCCATCAGTGTAGCTTCTGGTCTGGATCTTTCGATACAAGTTGCCTTCTGATAAGCAATACTGACTGCAGCACTTCCAAGCCCTTCTTGCCTGGGGGTTCAGAGGCCAAGCTCAAGACCTGCATTCAAACCAACTTCCTTTCTCACCACAGACTGCCATTAGGGTACCACAATGTTYCATAACACTGATACAACACCTCACCTGGATCTACGGTTAACGGAGCAGTTCCGAAATCCTCCATAGCATCTACTCTGATAGTTTTCAGTAGGCAAGGATGAGCAAATGCTCTAAAAAAGGGACTTAACATTGCATATATAGAAAATGTTTATAGAGAAGATTCTGCTTTATAGGTAGGGCTTGACTATTAGCAATTTCGGCATCATTTTTTTTCTGCCCTTGCAAGATTTATTAAATGAAAAATTTTAGTGGGGAG
This sequence comes from Amblyornis subalaris, assembly GCA_018881555.1. Classification (NCBI taxonomy): domain Eukaryota; kingdom Metazoa; phylum Chordata; class Aves; order Passeriformes; family Ptilonorhynchidae; genus Amblyornis; species Amblyornis subalaris. The sequence continues at coordinate 187,079 of JACAXG010000143.1, read as the reverse complement.
GGGGGGCCTGATCCTTCAAACCCTTACACATGATCCTCCACATCAGTAGGAGCCTTGTTGTATTTTAAAATATTAAAAGCAAACTAATTTTGTAGTATTGTGATTCCAGCATGATGTCTCATTGAGATAGTCCTGTAGAATTGGGAAGCATAGTAATCTAGAGAGCTGTGTTCATTTCTTGACACTTTTGCTACTGTCTGGTGTTAGATCTCTGGGCTTGACATGTCATCTAAGGGAGTAATTTGGGAAACAGATTTGAAGAGGGGGAAAATTATGTGCTGTTTCACTTAAATGTTTTGATGAAGTTGGTTAAACTCTGGCTTACTCAGTTAATGTGCATATGCATTGTTATGGCAGCACAAGCTTTGTGCTACTGGGGAAGTAGGGAATGTGAGAGCTAAAACTTGCCAGGGAATATTCCATTTATACAGATACGGAATTGCTTTTACATAGATGTTCTACCTGAAACATCATGCTGTACACATTGATCATGTTTATAATTTGAATTTTGTTTTATTAACAAAGAAGTAACCTGTGAATTCATTAAGATGCAAATTTTTAACACAAAGAAAACATCCAACATAAATTTCATATCATAATAACAACAACTAGGTGGAATTTATGTAAAAGCTGAGGCTTCTACTGAGGTGGCCTGTGCTGTCTCTGCAGATAGCAACAGGTGTGACAAGCAACCAGCTATAAAACTGGTCCAGGTACTGCAGACCACCACCTATATTCCAACTACTCATCCCACAATTGTAAGTACGTTGTCGTAATTTAAAGTCTGCAGCRGTGCTGTTCCTGGCATTAAATTTGCTCAGTATCTCTGGGGGGTCGTCTCCATCTGCTGTTGTATCAAGAGATGAATTCACTGGTATAGTCTCACCTTGCAGTGCAAAATGCTATATTTTGCTGTACAACATTCCACCCTTTCATTCCATTCACGACTGCAAGGATTCAGAAATCATTAAGTCTGGCCAAGGCACTGGGGACAGGCAGATGCCATTTCACATTATTGGTCTGTTTCATGTATATACTTGACCACAACATCAATGTAAATATATAGAATTCATTTAAAATATCTTTTAAATATCGTTTTGTCTATGGTATCCTAGAGAGATTTAATTATTTCTGAGCTATGCTTGATATTCTTGTGACATCTCAGTATCTACAAAAGAGAATATGCATTTGTCAGCAGTGTCTCTCCCACGCAGTCTTGCACATTAGCATTATGAAATGATGAGAAATCGCATTGGAATCAGACCTGTTTTTTTCCATCAAAGGCTTAACCAAGGACACTTGAGTTCCCTAGTGTCAGTCACAGGAGATGGGACAGAAGTGAGTTGGATTTTTGTATTTTATGCACCATAATAGCCCATTATTCCAGCTGTGCTTTGCAGTGCTCATGTCAGAGGAAGCACATGGGCTGACGCTGCCCTGGTCACGGCACGTGTGCTGCCTTCTGTGATGGGTTCGGCAGGGAAGCCTATGTGTGGGTAACCAGTTCATTTCTGACTTGAGTCAGATAATTTATAACAGTATATGTAGTGTTTTAACAGTGTACCTTACCCATGCTGTGACTGTGAGGCCTGATGTGCTATAGAATTTCCTCTTTCTCTTTCCCTGTGCACGCCCCCCAGCTGCAGGACACACCTGTGTGTGTTGGTGGATACACACTCATGCAGTGTTTCACAGCCATCAGATTCCACACAAACACGGCTCTTGGTGGGGATTGAGACTTCCCACATTCCTCACAGCCTTTTAACTCCACTCACTTGGTCTCAGCTGAGACCACTGTGCACCTTTGCGCATTGGCCCTGAGTTGCTTGGACTGAACTACCATTAACAGCAAGGTTTTGTGTGTTTTAAAATCCAGTGGCAGACATTGAAGACATTAGGCTTTTTTTGTGAATAGCTGCGAGGTTGTAAGATCCTAAGGTGGTTTTGTGTAATATTCAGAAAAATGGCAGTTACCTTCATCAGTTTTCTGTAACACCAAGTGTATTGAGTTATGTAAAGCAGAATTGGAAGGTGTGAAAGGTTTCCAACTTTATTTGTGCATGTTTATAACTTTGTACACATTTGCATTAGTCTTGCACAGCTACAGACACCTCTGTATTCTAATGACTGCACGTGCAATTTAAATAATTTTAAACCTTAGTGCATGTTTAATATGTATGCAAAATGTACATATGTGTAAAACTGGCAGAGGTGGAAAATTTACCTCTCAGGGAATGATCTTAACACATTTAAGGAGTCTCGCACATTCCATATTCCGATCGTGCTAATAACTGAAACTTAATTATTTCCATGTGTGTAAGTGTGTATATTTAAAAGGCAACTGTGGCAACCTTAACTTCCCCACCTCTAGTACTGACAGTGAGTTACATAATGGCTTCTTTAGGATTCAGTTTGCACTTTGTGTCCAACTAGGAATTTCTTCCTCTGAACAACTTCCAGTGTATCTTCTGGGTACCATTTCCATTGAACCTTGTATACACATCTGAAATCATTACAAAATGGCAGTAATCTTGAATTTATTTAGCAAATCTGTTCCATGTTTGTTTTTTATTCTTCCTGCAGTTAAAATAATGTAAAAATATGAATCCATCATCTTTGCATTCCAGGGAATGGAATGAGTAGGCTTCTGGAAGGCACAGACTCAGTCACAAAGGACCTGTAATCCATCTCAGCAGGGATACTCTCAGTCTTTGTGGAATATCCTTAAGACACTCGTGGTTTCTTGAATCAGTGTGGGAAAACATTGGGCTTTGGTGAACTTGCATTTCTTCTTCCATGTTCTCTTTGGAATGTCACACTACCACTGGGGGAAGATCTGTGCATCCCTTTCAGGTTCCTCAAAATCTCACTCCCTGTTTCTTCCACAACATGTTGTGAACTGAAATGGATGCGTTTGTCTCATCACCAGTTGTGCATCACTGGAACTGTATTGGAACACACTTTGCAGTTTGTATGGTAGAGACATTTCTAGACTTTCTCACATTTTTGGAGGAAGGTTAAGATACAGACTTAAGGTTCAATAAATCCTCTTACAGATCTCCAGAGTGATGTGACCTTGACCAGATTGTTTAACATTCTTGTGCCTTTGTCTCTGCATCTGTAGAATCAATTACCACCTATAGAGATGTCCTGAAACTCCATTTGTCGAGATGTATAAATCATGATCTGTATGATGGAAGTGAAAAGTTTATTCTATATTAATATTTTTACAGGGTGTGTAAGACAGTTCCCAGTAATGCTGATGTTTTTGCTATTGATTTGTGCAAAAGTTAACTTAAGTACTTTTTTTGTTCAAATGGATGTTCTTTGTTCTCTTCTGTGTAGACTGAATGCATGGGGGAAAGTTCCTTTTGGGGACAAAGATTTAAGTAATGTGTAACAAGAATATACTTATAAACAAGGGTATTTTTGTACTCCAGTTTGATTTGTCAAAACTTTTTCAAATGACAAAGGATTTTCTTAGCCCTTTTTCCTCTTCCCGTGTATTAGTTTGCAGAAAATACRTAACTGGATGTAACTCTGAAACCCTCACTCTCCAAGCACAGACAGTGTGTACAGCCCCTCTAGCACCTCCTGTCCCTGTAATTCTATAGCAGTGATGAGAACACAGGAGAACTCTTGGCTATAGGGAAGTAATACACTACTTTCTCCCCTGGAATGAGGTAATACTGCGGTAATAAAGGTATTAGTTCTTGCACAAAATTGGAACTTGTTCTGGATTTCCCCTGGAAAATAAATCTCTATTTCTGTGGTCATGTTTATGTGACCTTTAACATAACAATCTGTTTCTCTTGGTTTTAATCCACAGACCATTCCTGTAGTGGTAAGTCCTTCTGCTGGGACAGTGGCAATGAGAACTGGAGTTCAGTATGTTCAGACCACAATGCCAGTCCAAGTACGAAGAGTCTAACTGCTAACAAGAAGTTCATACAATTGTTGGAAAAAATAAATCTAATAGAAATGTGAAAAATAAACACAGTTCTTTGGATTAACCTCAAAGGTTCAGACTTTAGCTTTGTGTATGTGTACAAAGCATTAATTACACTACATTAATGTAAAGCATTAGTGCTGGCTTAGAAAAGCTGAGGACAGGTAAGATCCATATTAAATCTATGCTTCTTTTGTAAATAATGTACAATTTGTGGATGTCATTAGAGTACCATCTCCTTTTTATATTTGTATTGACTTTAACTTATAAAAGAGYGTTTGAAGTTGGAAAAGGAAGGTTTAAAACAGCCTTACCACAACCTAATGCTGAAAACTGGTCTTGGGAAACTGCGGTTATGCATCAAATAATCTGAGAATCTGAACAACTCTCTGTGCATTTGAATTGAAAAAATTTCTGCACTTTGAAACTTGTAAAATTTCTCTGAACAACCAAGTGATGAAGGATTTCTCTTTTCAGTTAACTGTATTAGGCAAATTATGACATTTCCAATCTGTGGACCTGAAATCCATAAAAATTCACACAGTTTTTCACAATGACCAGACTGAAAACAATATAARTGTTTTATACAGGTTAAAATTAATTTAAAATTCCATTCAGTCTAAGATCAGAAAATTTGGAAAGTGTAATAGCGCCTGGTTGTAGCAGGATTTCTGATTATTGATATCAAAGATTAAGGAAAGTAAAGTTTGTTCCTATGCTTCACAGTTTTCTTATTTTTTAAAAATCCTCCCAAAGGACTTTGAACAAGAACTAGGTGTGGAGAAAAACATGGATTGGGAAACATGGGCAAAGGACTTTTGATGCTGGGCCAGAGCATGTACTATTTATATGATGGAATTTATGTTTTTATGTAAGCATGAAGCAGTACAGTATGAGAGGAAGTACCCCTGAAGATGCTGTCTGTTACACTGAGACTGTAGTCCCATTTTGTATGTTGTGTAAAACGAAAGCATTGAACAAAGCAAAGGTGATGTATGTATATGAGAAAATTAATTGTATGATATCATTCCAGTACATTCTGTTGTACATTTTAGTCATGTTGATTTCTCCCATTGTTTATATAAGAATGCGGTTTGTACAGTCTCCAGCTAGTACCCTGATTAGAGGGAAAAAAGTATTAGAAGAAAAAAGCGAGAACAGAATATTCATTAATTGCAGTTGTGTCAAAACTAGCCTAGCTGGCCTTATTTGTGAAGCATAATTGCTTTTAGCATATGGAAGTATTTTTTCACATTTTCTTTGTATAAAATTTGTATTAAACTTAAATATCTTTTTTGACAATTGTGTTTCTTTGTGACTAAGACAGGTGACACACACGCTATGCTTTGGGTTTCTCCAGTTTTTCAAGAAACTTCACAATTTTTTTATTAAACTGTTGTAGAAAAATGTTATGTGTTCCTGGATTTCCAGTTTTGGTTCAATCTGGAGCAATGTTCATTTCTGCACAGTCTCCAGATCACAGGTAATTTCACTTACATTGGCATCTTCTGTCTCAGAAGTGTGAGGCCTTTGGATCCAAGCCTGTCTAATTTGATGTTGTGTAACATMTATTCATTGGCTGGATTGGGGTTGGACCAATAAACATCATTTTTAGGTGTATTTGTGGGTTAGCAATGGGGACTGTCATTGCAGTTGTAGCCCTCCAAGATGGCATGAGTTGGACTTTTATGTGTGTCTCAATTTTAAGTTAGAAGAAACAGGAAGCTTATGAAATGGCTCACTGTAAAATTGTCTGAATTTCCTGCTCCTGCAGTTACCTTGTGCTGTGCATTTGTAAAGCAACCACAGTTCATGTTCCCACTGCTAATGTCTACAGAAAAGCACAAACCTTGAAAACTTGAAATGACGTTTTGGCCCCCCCATGGAATCTGGATGCTGGTACCACTGAAATGAACCCTTGTGTTAGGACGAAAAGGAAAGAGATATACAGGACACAAATTGTAGGAAACGTCACTGCTTTCTGCTGTGAGGTTTTTTTTTCTTTTAATGAGCATCATTTTTTCTCCAAGAGAGTTGGTTTTTTTCCTCCTCTAAAATAACAGGTGAAATCCTTATGAAGTATGTAGAAAATGTGGACATAYGTAGAGCCACAGGTGAAGGAGCTGAGCAAGGCCTGTACATGTCTCTGTGCATTCTCCCAGGCCTTTTGTATGTTCTTAAGTACAAAGTTGTTTTAGATCCCTTCTTCTATCCATGATAAATTCCCTGGAACAGTAAATTGCAGCTCTTGCTGCACTGAGAGATGAACATGCTACAGAGAGTGGAAGGAGGAAGTGGTGACATCTGTGTGACAGACACGTTTCTGACCCTGCTGTGTCCCACCCAAAGCTCTGCTAAGAACTTCAGCAACAAAAACAAGGGCTTTCAAATCTTTAAATACAGTCAGAAAGCAAAATCTTCCGAGAAAATTTAAGAAAAAAACCCAAATCAGTGCTCAGATAATTGACTTAATTAAGTCAGGTGTTAAATTTTGAATTTCAACAAAGATCAGTTAGCTGATTGATGGGGTGTTAAAAGCTGAAGTCGTGCTTCCCTAGGAGTCTGCAAGCCCTGGCATTTATTCCTCTTTTAAAGGTTTATTTACCAGAGTGCTTATCTTGCAAGCATCAGCCAATTCTCTATTGACTTGTAGTAAAACTTCCTATTTGTGACAAAAATCAAGGAAATTAGTCTTAAGCAGAGAGACCTTGAGGAAAAAATTCTGCCGGACTTGCTGCTCAGGAAGCCCTGAGAACAGCAATGCCTCTGCTAGAAAAGTCACATTGTGGATGGAGTTGAGAGCAGCTCTTTGCAAATGCCCCCCTCCCCCAGTGTGTACTGAAAGGCTGAGTTTGGTTGCAGCTGCTGTGGGGCTGCTGCCTTCTGAGCCAAAGACTAAGATTGGATTAATCTAAGATCAGATTTTCTGCTTTAGCTTGGCAGAAAATCCCCTCTCAGCTCTAGCACTGTTTCTTATAAATGTGTTTAGAGGTTAGGAGTATCCCTTAGGCTTGTGTAGCACTTCTGTCACATTTGTAACTTGTGTTTTGTAACTGGATTGATCTTGATAGGTGAGGGCTGTAGCACTTGCTGCATCTCTTAACACCTGGTTCCAGAGAGGCTTTGATCCTTCTGACATTACCTGGTGCCACAGCAAGCAAGAATCAGCTGTTTTCAAAATGAATGAGAGATTCATCCAGGCCCAGAGAACTTAAATATTTTGTCAGCAAGATTACCAGGCCAGCCTTGAAATGGGGAGCACGTATTCCACATGTACCTCTAGACCTAAGAGTAGCAGGAGAAATGGCAGGTAATCCAGTCCCCCAAAATGTAAACATGTTTTTATTTAATGCCTTTCACTCATCACAAGGTACTTTCTCCCCAGCCCCAAGACGGCAGCATAAGGCACCGTGTAGACACATGCACAGTCCATGTACCATCTTGGTAAGCTTCAAAAACTCAGCTACAGTTCTTACCAACAGTACCCTGTGTTCTTACTACTCATGTACACAATATGATTCTCCCCAGAGTTTGCTCTGGAGAAATGAACTATTAATTTAGAACAGTAAGACTTTCCCCACCCCCCCCACCCCCAAAAGCCAGATTAAAAACACAGGTACAGAGCTTAATACCAGAGTAATGAGATTAGTTCATAAATTAAAAAGTACCCAAAAAAAAAAAAAATCAACAGTTTCACTCTTATTTTCAGAAGGTCCCATGTGATGTGATGGATTGTGCAGAGACTCCTTGCTGTGTCCTCTTCCCTTTTAAAACCAAGAATGCTGACAGGGAGACCCAGACTTGTAGCATTTGCCTTGTTCATGGCAAAAAGGCCATTAGAGCTCTGTGCCTCCAACTTAGCCAGCAACTGCAGCATCCCAGGGAGTGATAAGAAGGATTTTCCTCTGTCCAAAGGAAGGAGGACTTGAGACAATGTTCTTTGGCTGCAAGTTCTTAAAGGCTTCCACTGAAAGGGTTCTCCTTCAAAAAAAAGAAAAACTGCAGTTGCTGTGGGATTTTTTTTACTAAGAAAATGTTGAGGAATAGGTGGAATCGATGTAATAGTCTGAGTGAAGCCCTCCCAGTGCTAAGATGTTGGGGTCTGCTACAAATATTCAAGTTCCAAGGCGTGCCGAAGAGCTTCCAGGTCAGCGTGACAAGAGATTCTCCAGAAGGGCATGTTGTGCTAGAGTGAAACCAAAAGAGGGGATTTTTTTTTTTTTCTGTTTTTGTATAATACTGAGATCACAACAACTTTCTTAGTTTGCACCCTCAGGAACAGCGCTTTGTACTTGGCCACCAGGCTGTCACAGTGCCACAGGCAAGGAGACTCAGAGAAGAGAGGAGGGAGGGAGGGAGGAAGGGGGAAGTGTCTTTTTGCTGATCTGACTCTCCTATGCAGACAAGAAGCCACATCCTCCACAATTTAGGAGTATCCTGGTTCCCAGGACCAGGAGGATGGGGGCTGAATACTAAACTTCGCTCCTATTTTTTTTCCCCATGGATTAATTAGGAATGTTTCCAGAACTGCAGTATTTCTAGAAACAGTTTTAGGCAAACATCAGTAGTGAAAGGTGTTATCAATGAGTCACAGACAAGTAAATTATATCTATCTATAGTAAAAAGAAGCTATTAAAATTTATAAAAATGTAAACAAAGGAATAAAATGCCACACAGTCAAAATGCTTTCTAGAAGTCACTTTCCAAGTTAACTGGAACAGCAGGTCATACTGCATTTTCCATAAATGTAGGAACTGGTATCACTGCTCAGATCAGTTATTCATTTAATGTAACACTGTTGCCTCAGGGGAAGATGCAACAGGCTTATAAAACAGCCTGTCCCCAAAAAACTTTCCTAATTCCCATTTCTGAGAGATTATATTATTCTCCTGTCTCCCTGTTTTTGGATTTATATTTGCTGTGCTAAATCTGAAGCCATGTACACACATGTCCAAGTCTTCACCAGCCAGTTCCTCTGAAACTCTGAGCATCTGGACAAAATCTGGGGAGGTCACTTACCTGTGACCTACTCTACCTTCTTTAAAATATCTTGATTATTCTCCTGAAACTTGCACTTGAAAGAGGACAAAGTATCAACTTTTTAATTGCTGTGAAACAAGTGCAGTTCAATTTCATCAGGGACCTGAAATGTTACCTGTAATCAGCGTGCCCTGAAAGCATCCCTGGAACAGCAGAGTTCCTTAACATTAGCTGTGATCCCCATGGTTGCTTGCAGAGAGAAAACCTCAAAATAACCAGAACATGCTCTTAGATGTTAAATATAACCTTTCTTGGTATATTCTGGTGGGTCTGGGGTTTGGGCTGGATTTGTTTCTTCCTCAGATCTGTTAAAGCAGTTCTACTTTAGATCAAAGACACAGCTCATTTCTGCATTCTGCTTTTCTAACATTTGGGACTGTGATTTTCTTCCCCTTTTCCCAAAATACTAGTCTCTGCACACTCAGTGGTATATATGCAGTAATAAATGTACAGCACTTAGTCCCTTCTAGCATGGGCATAATATTTCTAAGAGTCTTTTATCACTGTAGGAATTCACCTGTAACCCCACTGCTTCTGCATAAACAGCTCCAACAAAACTTCAGAGAACACAGACTTCTAGATAGGTTCTGATGGAGATGTTCCTTTTCCAATTGTACCTACCTGTGTACAAAAAACTCCAGTGGTTCCAGATGTTCACGTTACAGAGTACATATTTACACTCCTCTAAATTTAAATACAACTCGAGCTTCCCTCTCGTATGTTTCCTCTCAGTAAACAAATGTTTCCTTTGAGCTGTTTATCAGTGTGTGTAGAGACAGCAAGCAAACCCAGACAGCTGAAGTGAGAGAAATCCACTGCTCTGCAATTTCCCTTCAAGGGGAGAAGTTATTTCCTTCTCCCTCCCCTGGTTGCTATTAAACCCTTTCCATTAAATTATCTCTTTTTCTTTCTTAAACCATCACAAAACTTGGCCTCACAGCCGCTCCTGTTGTTCAGCAGTTACAGATTTATCACTCATGAGACAGGTGAAGAAAAATGACCCATGAAACTGGAGATGTTATCAGTGCTGTCAGCACAACAGCGAAAGGCTCTCTGCCTGTCCCCTCCCTCTTTTGTGTTTCTGTATAAAGCTCAGGTGTGTAGAAGCTTTGATTAATGATTGTCATCAGTCAAAGCAGGTGACAGCCCAGCAAAGAATGTGCTCTACTAATGGCTGAGCTGCTTAGGCCAGGAGACACGAGCAGGAGGCTCTTGAAATCCCAGCAGAGGAGACTGCTGAACCTGCCCACCTTCCCCTGCAGGCTGGGAGCCGCTGCAGCCTTTGATGCAGTCCTGTTCACTGACCCACTGCCTTTGAAGTGTGGCACTGAGCTGCCACAAGCAGCAGGCTATTGTCACTTCAGCCCCAGTCATGCATTTTGGACTGTTCCCTGACAACTCCTTAACCCTTTATGAGCTACAGAACCATCTGCAGTTTGAGGAAGTTTTCCAAGGTGCAGATATTGTTGCTTCCATTGGCCAGGGGAAATACACGACAAAAAATAGGGTTTCTGCTGCTTTGAAAATGACCTGAGATACAACTCTGGGGGCAGAGCATGTGCCCATCACCTTATTTGCTGGGATCCCTTTGTTCCTGGGCTTGTGCAACCAAAGAGCTCAAATTTGCTTGGAAAGTCTTTGCAGAATCTTCAGTCAGAATGAGATACCAGGTCTTCCAGCACAAGGTTCAGCTGTATAGCTGAGTTCCTGTGATACAATATTTTGTACATCACCTGAGCTACAAGAGTCGTTTGTGTATCTGCTAAAAATTAACAACTTTGCTGAAGCTAATTCAATCAGTTCCTGCAACTCAACTCACGTGCAATGTTCCTGGAGCAAATGCAGCTCTATCACATTTCTCCAGTGACATTGGGAGCACAAGATACAGGATGCACAAAGACATCTTGCAAATAATGTTTGCTATTAACAAATTGTATTCCTGGCCCTGCAAAACCAAATAAATAGAAATTCCAGACAGGTTTCTATTCTAAAGTTTAGGAAATGAAAACTTTGGCTGTTCAATTCTCATTATTCCTGACCACAGTGCTTCTGTAATTTCTGTTCTTTGTATTCAGTACAGCTTTCTAATTCCATTTTGCTTGTGAAATTAATCACATCAATCCATAAGTCACTGATATAGGCAGCAACTCTGTACAAGTCCCCTTGGTATTTGCTCTAATGACATTATAATCCATCTCAATGAGTCACAAATATAAATACATGTATGTATATAGGCATATTCTAGTAACTAATTCAAAATGAATCCCAACAATTTAGAATTTATTAAAGCAACGTGTAGATCAGAAATTCACTCTGCCTGCTCATCTGAGGTCACACACTGGAGTTTCCCTTTTCACATGTTTATAGCCATCTTTATTAACCAAGAATGATGGCTGTAACGTGACACAGCAACTACTTGAAATATTGCACCAATTGCAAACTGCTTCAAATGGAGGAAGCTTCATTAAATGCTTAAATAAAGAGAGCGTCATTGCAATGAAAACTTGGAAGAATCCAGCAGGGCATCCACAAACTGTACCTTTTTTGCTCCCTGTTCCTCTTCAACACCATCGCCTATTACAATGTACACGGCTTTCCTTCCAAACCTCTGCATTATTCTTTCAAAACAGCTCTCTTTCCCTAAGCAACACAAGAGAAGATACATTTTTTTATCTGGACACAAACCACAGGCAGAGCTAATATTCAGGTACAGCACCTGGAGTTGTGACCTAACTGAACTGGCTGCTACATTCCTTGTTTTCATTTGAAATTGGAACCTAACTGGATTTTCATCTGAGGTGGATCTACTCCATCTCATGACAGCACTTGCTTTATCAGCCAAGGACTTCCAAGTGCTGCCAGTTCTCTGTGGGCTCTGTGACTTTGATGCCCTGCTTAGACCAGCAGCTGCAGACTGATGTGACAGTCATGGCATTCAGCTTCCAGGGCCCTCTTCTGCTCATTCTGGTTGCAGTAAAAACATGAAAATGCAAACCTCAGAGGTTCAAACAGTTATGCCAGAAAGAACAGAACACAAAAAGCCCCAAGCCAACCCTATCAGTACTTATTACTCACAAAGCTTCATAAAGCTCATTCAAGCACATTTGACCCCTCTGAAAGAGTAAGAGGATCCAGTGTTTCTGTAGCAGGTCCAACCAGACCTTCCTTCCAGCTGGGTGCAGCTGAACATCCCACGTGCAGCCAGTGCTCCATAGGGTGTATATATCTATATAGATATCTATATATCTGGTATATCTGGTGTATATCTATATATCTGGCTCACTCCCCCATCTAGACACTTGAGAAGTCCTTTTTTTTTTCCCTGCAGTCTGTACTAGCTTAAGTGTGGGAGTCAGGATGTGAATTAGACATCTGTAAATACAGAGCTAAAAATAAAGCTCACACATTGAGCTTTACGATCAGGTTGGGTGGCTGTGCCTGACTTAGGCCTCACCTAAGACAGGCTGAAGTTTTGTTCCTAAGTCAGTTTCCTCTTACCTGTTTTTGTTGCACTGTAAATGTTTTCAATTGGGAAGACAGTGCCCAGTCCATAGAGAAGCACTTTAGCCAGGGCTGGTATAAGCTGAGTTGTGGTGACCAACACATTCACACAGTTGGGCCTAGAAAACAAAAGTTATTAAAAGAGGCAGTCTGTGTTTCTCTCTTTCACTCTAGACTGAAAGATGGTAGGAAGCAAACCTTTCCTGCCACTGGAAGTTCCTGAGCCAACAGCAGATTATGCAGCCAAAGGAAGATAATGTGAGTACCAGAAATGTCTTTTGATCAGCTCAGCAGAATGAAAAAAAGATAAACCAAACAAGCAGCAGTGATGCAGCCTTACTGCAAGCTTGCCAGGATCTATTTCGTGGGAATTTAAACATCATGTGGTAATGTCCATGCTGGGTTCTTTGAGTGAATGTGCTCAGGGACAGAAGGGCTCTTTCCTCCCTTTCCTCTTTTGTAAACCTGCTCACATGAAAATGGTGCTACGGATGAGGGAGCCAAGGAAAGGCAAGGAAAGGACTGTTTTTTCTTTTGTTCAGTTCATCATCCCAAGCTCACCCTGACTCTTGATAATTCAAGCCTGGCAAACATGTGCAGACTGGCCTCCCACAGGCTTGGCCAGCAAAGTCCTGTAAATGTGCCTCGATTTGTTTAGAGGGAGAAAACAAGGGAAGCAAAGGAACTCCTGGATCAAACCTGCAGGCAATTCTTTGAGCTGTTCTTACCGGGAATGTATCAAATTCAGCGCCTTCAGAGCATGTGTGAGCCAGAGATCAGTCAGCGCTTCCAGTTCTGCTCTCAACTGCAGCCAGGTTTCCCTCTTAGGAGCTCCTATTAAACCTGTAAGCAGGGAAAGTGTCTTTGCAGAAGCTGGAAAGGGAATTGCATGGCTTTGTTTGCAGAATGCCAAAGGGCTCCTGCCTGTGTTCTGAACTCTCCCACTACCCCTCTCTTGGCCCTGGTGCCACTGCTTCCCTTTGTCCACTGCCACGTCTCTCCAAGGCTTTGCCCGGAGGTCCAGGAGGTCCAACTGCAGCACAATCCTCTGCTGCTGCAGCTCAGCTTCCTTCCTCTCTGCTGGAATGGTTCAGYCAACCACAGGCTGCAGGACCTCCATGGAACACCTTGAGCATAAGACTTGCATGGGAAGCGAGCAAAAGGATGGAAGAGTTGTGTTAAGCAGGCAGTGACCTGGGCAGAGAGACACCTGAGGGCAGGATGGGTTTGTTTCTCCTGAAAAGCCATGCCCCATTTCCAGTGCATGCAGGGTAGGCTTGTCCTCCACCCAAAAGATAGGTTGTGGTGATACTCTGAGTTTTGCTTCTTTCTCTTAGTCAGAGAGAAACCTGCACTGATGTACTGAAAAGGAAGCTGAGCAGTCTCTTGGAAAAACKGTCTGGAACTAGGTGAGAAGAAGGAACCCAAGGAATCTTGATACCTGGTGGTATTGTTTCGCAGGAGTTACAAACATTYAGTTATAAACCAAGAAAGCCTTCAGACAGAGATCAGATGTTGTGTAGAAAAAAAGGGCATATTTAGTTTTGAACTGTTTGCTTGCTTGCTGAACATTCTGGAAAACTGGAGAAGGTTGCTTTTCTGCCAAATAAATTACAAAATAAACCCCCACACTTGGACTGGAATCCTTCTCAAACCACTAAACCAGGTGTTTTTGTGTGTCTCCTACAAATCCTGTACAGAACCACATTTACGGGTGACTGCAGAAGCACTTGCTCGGCTCACTGTGAAGCACCCGTATCATGAGGCTCCCTACACCTTCTCCAGAGATGTCCCTACAGGATCTCCAGTTTTTGGGAAGATGAAAGGCTTGCTGGTTGGCTGGCCACTGGCACTTACCCCCCACATTGTTTTTGTAGGTGTTGTACATCTCTTTCACCCGGCGGTAGCGGAACGCCAATTTCCTCATCCAGTCAACTCCCCCGTGAACACCCGAGCCCAGACACAGGTTTGCACTGGCAGTGGAACTGTGGAAGCCATCCGCGGAGAAGTTGTACGTGCTGGGAAAGGGAAGAGGGGAGAGGAGAGGTCAGGGTAATCACAGTCTGTACTGTGCCAGCAGGGAGGGGAAGCGACTGAAAAGAAATGTGGAGACAAGTGGCAGCAGAGACACACAYAGGACATGCTGTACAGAATGTAAGTTCATCTTCACCCTCTTTAGCACAATTACCAGCACACATCTAAAAAACGTTCTGTACCTGCACCAATTTTTCACAATAACCAGCCATAAAACCACAAATTACAAAGCTCTATATGAATTCTGCACATTTCATTCCTGTCCCTTTATCATGACTCTGCAGGCAACACTTCAAGAAAGGTAGATGGAATTGTACAGAAGTAGTTTCTGTGAACATGATGACCTAACCCACACAGGTAATACTAATGTTTGGTGCAGTTTTAGTAAAAGTTTCAACAAGGATCTGGTAGAGCAAAGTCCAACTCCTCACTACTAAGCCCATTCACYACAGACTGGACAGTGGCAAACCTTTCAGTCTGGTTTTAAATATTCTGGCCACATCTGTGACAACTGGCTGGTCAAATCATATCAGAAACTGGTGTGGTCTGACTGGAGTTCAACCTAATACAGACATATATCCCAGAATGGTTCAAAGCTCAGTGTAGTCAGGGCTTGACAGAAGGCACAGACACAATAATGTGAGAAAGGGGACTCTGTACTTGTGTGTGCTTGATAAATGCAGACAGCACGGAGCCAGGGAGGGGAGAGAGTGCTTGTTTGAGAATCACTGACCAGCCCCCTGCTATTTTCAAATGGCTGGGGACCACCTGACCTGCAGCTTCCAGCCCGGAGATCCCATACCTTAGATCTTGACCATTATCATCTGATGACACATCATCTATGTGGATCTGGTCACAGTCCTGAGAAGCATTAAAAAAAAAATACAGCAGTGAGTAAATGTTGTGGGAAAAAAAATTGAAAAAATATAATGCAAAATTACTTTGAGTGTAATATTAWGGAGATAAAATCTTACATATTGCTAGTATTGTAGTCTAGCCAGCTAATTATTAGGAACAAGTATCACATAGCACATGCACAAAATATGAACAGACAGAGAGTGTGAGTGTGAGATCTGCTGTTACCTAAGGGCACAACAACTCCTGAGCAACAAAGTAAGTGGAACTCCTTCCTATGCAGGCAGGAGGGAGAGAGATGCTTGTGTTTTAGCCAGGAAAGCTGTGTTTTTCCAACTCTCTAYGCATGATAAGGCAGAGACTTGGCAGCCTTTCCCCCTGTGAGAATACTGCTCTGGACAGGAGGTGTATGTCCACATAATTACAGGGGCAGAAGATCTGTCCCAAAGAGATTTCCAGAGACGCCTGTCCTGCCGGTGTTTTCCCGGTTTGTTCCAAGGGGGCCGAGCTTCCTTTGATGTGCAGGGAAGCTGGGCTGAAGCACTGAAGGCAACACTCTTTCACTGCCCCAGCCACAGACAGAGCTGAGGGATAATGTGTGTCAGCAATGAGGAAATCTGTGCACAGGAAATTTAACCAGAATATATACTTGGAGCTCAGCCTGCATGAAGTATGTGCTCTAGATCTTATCTTCCAAAATTCTTCATTGTTTGAATGGTGGAGGCCCTGCCTCAAAAATGTGAGAAATGTTATTCCTTTGGTTTCTTTCCTAGTCTCAGCATTAAGATTGGAAATTGAAAATTCAGGAAGCTTCCCCCACCCCCTTAACTCTCCTTTCTCCCAGAGCCTTGCAGGTGAGAACAGAACAGAAACCCTGCAAGCTGATGAACACTATCTTTTGTTTGGGTTGATTTTTCAACAGAGGTTGAAAGGTGTGGCACTTGGTACCACAGGACTCTGAAGTCAGAACAACTGCAGCTGACCAGGGTACAGTAATTCTTCACCACTTCAGTGTTCTGTAAACCACAGAATTCATTTTACCTTCCTTACACAATTGTGAGTTTGATGAATTACTTTAAACCAGTCCCTTTCAAAAAATTAAAAAATCCCCAAACAAGTAACTAAACTTGCTATCAATAGCCAAACATGACAGATACTTCTTGTCCATAATAATGAGATTTTCTGCAGCATTTTAGATCATTCTCAAAAAGACACACAATTGTATCTTGTTCTCGTCTCATCAGCCCTCTTATCAACCTATCACTGGAGTATATATTGCTGTATATAATTGGAGCCAAGCAGCTGAATATCAGATCTCTGCTGGCACCTCTCTCTCTGTCCTCCACCCCCATCATTTTTTAAGCCCCCCCTCCCAATAGCTGCAGTGAACCACGCTGGGACAAGATCAATGCAGCCCACTCCACTTCAGCTGTATGATGCGAGGCGTTAAGTCAGGGGAAAGGTATTTGAGGAGAGATCTGTTTTTCTCATTTGTGAATGGATTGTTCTGTACACTGAAGTGTGACAACAGTAGCTATCACATTTCTAACTTAATAAAATACCCTGACACTCGGTGAGACGCTACCTCATAGCGCGCCGGCTGCGCCTCTCGTGTTACTGAGGAACTCGGGGAACTGGCTGCAGCAACAACGTSCACCGTGTTTTACCACTTGGTTACAAGACTAATTTTTCATTCTTGCAGAATTTCCTTGAAATCTCAGTCAGCAAGGAATCAAAGCAGGATATCTGGGCTGCTGAAAAGGAGGAGATTGTTCGCATGGAAGTCTGTGATGGGGACATGGCCCAGTTTTCACATCCGCTGCTGTTTTCAGCTGATACTCTGGGATCKCAGAGTGTATGACGTGTGGTGTTTGACCTGAGTCAAACGTGTAGGACCTCAGTCAACCCTCACAGCTCTGGGCACTGAACTGGTTTTACTGTTGGGGTATCTCYGGGTGCTACACAATCTGCCCCCAGGTGGGACCAGACCCTTGCACCCACGTGTAAAAGAGCCGGAGCTGTTTGAAATGGCACTGCTGGCTTGGAGAAAGCCTCTGCTGCCTCCTTGTGAAATATAGGGCGTCCTGAGGACACATGGAGGAGCTCCTTCGGTTATCCCTCACATTCCCTCTGAATACTCTCAAGGTATGTCTCATGCAGGTATGAGAACAACTTATGAATGCACACATTGTCTACTTGTGTGTCAGGACTGCGTTAGAGATTTTTAAACACCTCACGGATTCACTGATCAKTGGAGCTTGCATTAGGTGGGGGTTAACACTTCCCAGAACACAAAACCTCCAGGGATGGCTCTGAAAGGCAGCACCTTGTAAACACACTAATCCCCTTGTTTGTTAATTCCTCATCCCCTTGTCGGTCCTCCTGTCCTTAATACCTGTTTTCCAGAGTGCTAGACAATAATATCTCCAGAGGGATTGGGGGTGGAAGGTGCTATTCTTTTAGCCAGCATTGTACTGTGCACAAAAGGCATCTGGGAAAAACAGCACATCCCTGGAAAGCCCAGTTCGTATTTTAACTTCATTGTGATTCATAACCTTGAGTAAGTTCTTTTCTCCCCGATTTCCCAAAAGGGGAGCAGAGGGAAAACACCTCTTGTCAGATGAATATTTGCTGATATATTCTACAGCATAGAGCCCTTTGTACACAACATCTTGCACGGCCCACACTTGCAGACTGTAGGGATTTCATCTGCCTGTAAGTCTTAACTTGCTGACAGAGAATCCCTTTTTGTGAACAGACTGATTTTTTTTTAGTAGGAGTCTAAGGCTTCTCCAGTCACCCACCTGCCCTGGGGACCAGTGATCAGCCTCCTTCCATACAACTACCCTGAGGTCTGTGGTGAATCAAACAGGAACCTGGCCTGTCTACCAGACTGCAGCACTAAGAAAGGATGGTTTGAAGCAGGATGGATCTGAAACAGATTCATCTGAATGGATCTGATGGTTCACCTTTTCACACATCCATGATTCCCACTCCCAAGCGTAGCAGCAAAAACRCACCCAGCTAATGCACCCAGGAAACATTTGCCTGAATCCCTTCTGGGCAAATCCTGAGAAAAGATAAAGCCCTGGCTAACAAGAGTTTCAGAATATTTTTTTTTTTGACAGAAAAAAAGGAGCATTCCAGTACAGGCTCCTCCCTCAGACTTTGAAGCTCAGTTTTTTGCTATGATGTGACATCACATCCTCACCAGACTGAGGATCACACAAATGCTACCAAGCATTTGTGCAAACCTTGCTGTATCTATGGACAAATGTTTTGTTCTCATCAGGCAGTTCCTGGGAATGCTGCAAAAGGGCTTTGCACCCTGGCAGCACCTTCTGCTCTGCACAGCACTGAAAACTGCAGCCAGCAGAATAAACCATTCCCYCGTGCTAAAGCAAGGGAATTGATTTCCTCGTCCAACCTGCCTCTCTGGAAAGGATGGGCAGCATTTCCTCCACTTCTCCCCCAGGTTGCACTGTCAGGACTGAGGCCAGCCATGCTCTGGTTAGTTCAGTCTGCTGGACCCCCCACAATGTCTGAACTTGGCTRTGGATTTGTGCCAGGGAAACGTTTTGTTATGTTTAGCATTATCTKGTAAGGGAACTCTTGCTTTGGTTTCAAATGTGCAACTACACCACTGCTGTCTCAGCTACACTCTACTGCACTCTGCCCCAGCACAGAAGATGGTCAGARATGGTTTCAGCTCTGTGCAGTTTTAGCTTATTTTGTCTTGTACAGGTCAGTGCTGCACCACATGATGGTGCTAATGTATATGGTAATGCTTGTGGGTCTACAACTGAATCTGCTTCTGCGCTGTTTTTCACCAATTCCTTTTTTTGTTTTTAAGAATGTCATTCACTGCATTTTTTTAAGCCCAGTACTCAGTGATGTATGATCCTTACATATCACTTTGTGAGTACACAGATCTGAGTTTTATTTATCATCCTATATGAAGGAATAGGGTGGTTAACTCTGGATGACTCTGTCACTGCAAATTCTTCCAAACTGACATGGCTTTTTTGGAAAGTAAAATTTTCTAAGGAACATTTATTTTTCTGGAATTCCCCGTCATCCCTCCATTTTTCATTGAAAAGGCTCAGCTAAAACCAAACCACCAGTGCCCAAAGCTGTTACTGACTGATAAATGTGCACAATTTGACAAAGGCCAGAAACTTGATGCTTCATTTAAAGTTTTAGAGCAGCAAGTGAAAAAAGAAGAAAACTCATTTTAAAMCCGATAATTCTTGCAAAAGTCTAGAAAGGCAAAGGGTTTCTAGAGGGTGGCTTTGTGCATGACATGGAGCTTTGTTGCATCACATACTGAGATCTGATACGTGAAAGGTGATGGTTCTGTATCAAACAGGGCCCTGGGCTCCCAAAGAGGAGCTCTCTTTTTTTTTTTTTTCCTCTTAAGGATTTTTTCACTTTGTACTTTCTGTGCCCTCACCACAAACTCCCTCTCTGAAAAAAGTTGAAAGAGGAAAAATCTGTCAGTTCAGGTGGTTGTCTTTGAAAGGAAATAAAAATTCTCAGCAAGTGAAACCTCAAGACTGCAAGGAGCCAGGTGGCAGGAAAGGTTGTACCTCCCATAGCACAGGGGACCACAGTGCAATTAAGCAGTGAAGGAACCAGAAATTCCCGCTGAACTCCTCAGGCACAGAAAAAGTTCTCTCCTTTCATCTGGCACAGAAACAAATTCTTCCTTTTTCAAGTGAAGAAAAAAAACCAAAACCCATAGAAGTCTGCCCACGATGCCAGTTTTTTTTTTCTCCAAATGCCTCCAAGCAGTGTTGTGATTCCAAGGTGCCCACAGCACAAACCCCACCTTACTCACTCTGTACATGATCCATTCAGACTGTGTGTTCTGATTGCAAATGCCAACAAATTTTCATCATTGCTCTACAGCTGCTTCTCAGCTGCTGACAGCATTCTGCTAGCATCACTTTGCTTGAATTTTAATGCATATTCAAAAGGATTTTTGCTTTGTTTAAGAGATAGTCAGGTCTAACCATGCCACCAGCAGGAAGGATTCTGCCTCTTGGTCTCTTATGTTGAAACTCCCATAGTTCTGCTTGAGCAGACCTCCTGCTCTGTCTGTGTGTGCAACAGAGCTTCCTCAGGAACAGAGACCAGTTTTAAAACCTCTGCACTGACTCATGGCTAATTGCTGCCTGTCCCCACGGGATCTGTGCTAATTTAGTTTAATAAAATTACTAGATAGCAAATTTCAGGAGAAGCAGCATCAATGTCCTTGTTATTGTATTTAGTAAACCTGCAAAAAGCCATTATTGTTAACTGTGTATTTGGAAAAGAATTCCTGAACAGAATGGAGGTGTCAAAGGAACACAGTGAGGATGCCTCCAATAAGCCACCTAAGGTCCATTTCTTTGAGGTCAAAAATAAAAATTTCTTGACCAAAACCCCTAAGTTTGTAGGCCACATGCAAATGATTAGAGATAGAGAGAGAGATGTTAAATAAAATAAGCAGCTACATACCTCCAGGTCATTAAAGAACAGATGTGTATCTGCAAGGTTGAAGATCATTTCTTCCATCATGAGACCTATTCGCACAGACGTTGTAGTGTCCTGTTAGGGGAAAACCAGTTTTTTTCCACTCACTTTGAGTTTCTTTTTTTGGGTAGGGGTAGGGGGTAGGAGATCTTAGAGCAAACACAGGATCTACACATTCCTATTTCTGAAGATACATTTACTAAAATAATTTTATTTCCCAAGTGTATCTTAACATTAACATGATTTTCCCATACTTTCTTTTGCTCTCCTAGATAAACAAATTCTGTTTTTTAAAGGATGTCTATGACTCACCCTGACCACTAACAGCCCACACACTTCAGTTGATATAAAGATCCTTTGAACACCTGAAACTATGTAAGAATTGCTTCAGTAGGTTAGATAAAAAGATTGATTTCCAASAGCATCATTAGTGATGGTTACCAGCAACAGGGCACACAGAGGGTGATCCTTTCCTGACCTGTCCTTTAAACCAGCCATTCCATCCCCACTGAAGCTGCCTACTGATTTAACAGCACCAGCAGAGTTRAAACAGCCCCATCCTACCGTGCAAACCCAAACTGCTTACGGAAAGGGAAGGACATGATGCAGAAGCTTTGGCTGCCTGCAGCATTTTTAAACTACACCTTTTTAATGACTGAATGTGAAAATGCACGTGCTGGCAGCTCTAAAAACAGCTCGTACCTACACCTTCTTAAGCACATGTGAACTTTCTCACATCCAGGTCCTGCTCCTACCAATATCAGTGACTTTACTGAGTTCCCCTGGAGAAGGGTGACGCTACCTGCAGCTCTACTTAAGCGTRTTTGGTTAATTCCTTCTAGAAAATGAATGTTTTTACCAGCTGAGACACCACAACAGCCTGTGAAGGGGCTGTCACTTCACTGCCTCACCAAATCAGCAAGTCAACCACTCCTCCTGCCCCCAAACAACTGACCTTGTTCCTGAACCCACAGCAAGAGCACAGAAACTCATTAATGCAAACAGGGTTACCAGCAGTACATTTTCTTATTTGTTGAATACTTCAAAAACACAAGCAAAAATAATCTGTATTTAATTTGATAAACAGTCATAGCTCAAAAGCATTGTGCCTGTTCAAACTAAACAACAACAGACAACTTGGAAAAAAACCACATTTCTACAACAGGATTTTTCTTGTTATTAATTCATCTTCAATAGGTCAGGGATCTCTCATCTTGATGTATAAATCTGCCTTGCTTTAGCATGGGGTGTGACTTCAATAGAGGAAAACCACCCACTTAAACATAGTCTCTGCTCTAATTTTCTGCAGATTTCTGTGGACTCCTGTTATTGTATGACAGGACAGTAATGAATTAACTGAGGAGCTCTAACAGGGAGCACAATGTTGGGAGGGTGAGTACATTTCAATCAACCTTTGTGGCAGAYGCTGTTGACATGGATGGTGTATTACACACTAAGCTAATTATTATGCATTCTTAGTGTAGTTCTCTTTAATTAGAGCAAAATGGCTGTGGTTTTAGCCATGTGTGTGACTCACAAGCACTGTGCCCATTAAAGAAAAGCTCTGTCACTCACGTTTGAACATGCTTGTTGCTGTCCCAGAAACAAGGGAACTGTCTCTGGGCAAAAAGCAAAAATTTCAACAGACTTGCCTTGAACATGTCTTCAATTTTAAGCCCCAAACCTGTTCCCCTGATGAGGCACAAGGGCACAGGCCTAATCAGGGCATTTGACTGTGGCCCCATAGGAACAGCACTGAATCAAATTTTACTACCCAGGTGTAGTTACACGGGGGAACTGTTTTGAAGAAAATATGCTGCTAGGAAGAAATTATTTTGTAAAATAGTTTTTAATGAAGCAATTTATTTTTATACATTTCAAGGATCATTAGCCTTTAAAACTCTTTCAGGAAATCTCATTGGTTGGTATCTGTCATTTATCCTCTAAGTTTTGTTTTAGCTTTATTGGTATTAATCACTAATGGGGAGTAGGAAACATTTCCACAGTGTATGAAGTTACCTTCTCTTAAACTAAACAATATGGAAACCAAACTGTAGATGAGAGGGGGGGGAAAAAAAATCTTTCTCTTGAGATACAGAATATGATGGAATGAAAACAAAACAGAAAAATGCACTTTACCACCCAGAGGGGAAGTCGTTTGGGGAAATGATTTGGCATCACTGCTTCCACAGTATGGACATTTCCTCCCCAGCAAGGCACACTTCCAAGTCCTGAAGAGGCTGATAAAGTTATAAGGCCAACCTGCACTCCCAGTATGACAGAGGTGTCTAGAGGCACGAGGCCAGGGTTCCTCCAGCAGTTATTTATTTGCATTACTGTAACATCTAGAAGCACTAGTGTCAGATTTGAACCCCACCGTGCCAGAGGTTGTACCCACCCCGAGGAAAGACACAGTTGCTACACCTGTCAATTCAAGTATGAATAAACAGGAAAATCAGACTGACAGGAAAGCACCAAAATGAGATTGGTATATTCAGATTCCCTGTACAGTGTGCAAATAATCTGAAAGAGGATTATGAAATTTGTTTGAAGATGTTGATGRAGAGCTCTTCCTAGGCACAGAAACCCTGTGCCACTAAAGGACATCTCTGTGCTGCCAGTGATGCCCTGGTGAACTGTCAGTGCCTATGCTGGAGCAGTGTGAGTTCAGCAGAGCAACGTAAAGTTACGAATGATCCCTGCTAACATGTCCTTCTGTAGGAAAAGYATGCCCTGGAGCCCTGGAACAAGCTTCCTGACTAACAGATCCAGCCAACGTTTCCTGATGCATGTGAAGCCCAAGGACCACAGACAGCTTGAAATCAAATCTCCTCCAGGAACCACTTTCTACAGTGAAAACAGAYTGATCTAAAAACTCAACTCTCAGTGCTTGTTTAGTAACTTTAGAAGAGCGAGGTCCTCCCTCTGCTAATCTACGAGTCATGCTTCCACAAACAAGGACAATGACAGGCAGGGATGGAAAACAGGCAATAAACTCCTTTTGTAAATAAAACTTCAAGCAGCACAGCATATCCCCATATGCCTCACCTTTGCCATGCACCATTGGTGGAGTTTCCTTCAGGGTCAAAATTAAACAGCCCCACAAATTACTTATAGTGTGAATCCCTGATGCTCAGACATGGCAGACCAAGCACTCCACATCTTCCTATGCACAGCCTGAACAGCTTCTTCCCAAGGCTGGGAAAAATAGCATCAGGAGGGAAGTGGTCATTCTGAAGTACTCATCTTGAATACACCCTTCACTCCCACTTTTAAAGAACATCTCAGGGCACATCTTAGAGAACTGAGAGGTAAAAAGCCCCCATTCTCTACTGCTCTTTCATAAACAACAAGGGATCAAAACACACAAAGAGTAGGATAAGTCCTTTTTCAAAATTTTTGATCAGAAATATTTTCCCTAAGGAGCATCCTTGGACATGYCTCTGCTGTTTCTGTCACCCCTGTGACTTTCAGGTAAGGCTTGATGGGCTATTGCCTACTGCTGGCAATGGCCACACCTTGTGAGCAAGGGAACTTCCACTGTGAGGCACTGCCAACTCCCAGCTCCACGACCACTTGTTTTGGGGTAATTTTGCTGCCTGTTCAGCACATAGTCCTACTAGAGGAAAACATGGGCAGCAGGAGCCTGTGGAACATGCTGTAAAGGTAGACAAAAGCGTCCATTCACCAAGGAGCACATTTTCTTTCCTATTCCAATGGCACGAGCTGACACATTTGCTGCCAGTGCTGCTTTTAGTTTGGCCAGTTGCATGCACTGTTTCTAACCCTTCAACTAGTTCTGTACATTTGAACTGAATTCTGTTTTAAAGATTACGATTTGAGTTCAATTATGCCTTCTGAGCTAATAACACCTTGCCTAAAACTAAGTTCTGTTTCTGTTTTCATTTTGAACCCTCATTTCCAGTAATAATGTGACAGGAGATTGCTAAAAGGAGCTTGTTTGAACAGCCTTCAGTTTGTCTGTGCTTAAAGACGATTCCCATGAAAACTGGAGGTGAACAAAGAACAAATACTTCCCTATGACAGCAGTGGGAAGGTAGGTCTGCCCACACCACATGAAACCCTGACCAGTCTGTATTTTAGCAGAGCAAAGGGAATGCAGAATGTGCATGCACACCCAAATTACCTTTAAGCTACCAAATGTGGGTACAAATAGCTGCCAGGACATTGCAACATGGCCTGTGTTGGTTCCTAGACCGTTTTCCAGGAACTGACCTGCACAGAAGCCTGCACTGCTAAAGGTGCTGGCACCACCTCCACAGAAGCCCATGTGCACTGAGTCACACTCAAACTGCTCTGCCAGCATCCTCCCAAAAGGCTCTGCATTAAAACCACCTTCCCACCGACCCCCTGAAACACGGAGGTTGATTTTTCACACACTGCTTATACTTGCTCTAGAATATGCATTAAAAAGACATGTATTTGTTAACACCTGCAACTAATCCAAGCTGCATGTCCACAGCCAGCTCTCCCCTCCTGTACACTGTAATTTTGAAAGGAAGAGGGAAGCAGACTTATCTCTGGCAATCTCTCAAGTGCAAGTCACTCTTGCCTCCACTCCTGGATCCAAAGCCCCTTCCAAGCCTCTGCTTTGCAGGCACCCTGTTCAGACTTGCAGGCCATCACCAAAGGGGCAAAGCTGGCTCCTTTGAGACAGATAACAAATCAGCTTGTTGTCTGACTCTGCTTCTAATTTAGCAACGTGACAATTAACTCGACATTCAAATTGTTAGGACAAAGTCATTCTCAGCGTGGATCTTGGATTCAGACACCAACGCCTCCCTTAAAAACCCACCAAAATAAAGCCCTAGTATTTAAAACTAATCAGTCTTTTTAAATCCCTGCCAAATGCCTATTTATGCCGTGAGCAAATAATTACTCTTCTACAAGGAAGAAAGTATTAATTAAGAGTATTCATCAGACTCCTATTCTATAGGGTTTATCTGCCACAGGTGTCAGCCAGAGGTGAGAGACGGATTAGTACACAATCAAGGGCCTTCCAAGTTAAATCTCCTCCTTGTGGTTATCTGTTAATAACAAAGTTGTCACCAAAAGAAAGAATTTAATAGTTTTAATTGAGTTTAATTACTTGGAAACTCCTGGAAAATGGACCAGCTTGGTTGTAGCATAAAAATAATAATAATCAAAAAATCAAAGATACAAATACCAGGGCCACATGTTTGAACAAAAAAAAGAGTCTRTGAGAATAATTATTTTTTCATTGTAACATTTTATACCTTGATCAAAATTTGAGACAGGAACAAGACTTTCCCATAATAATGGGAAATTATCCATGTGTATGAGTTCTAGTTCAAGTAAATCCATGTCTTTTTCAGGAAGAAACCGCATTTCAATCTTTTACTAACTACACCTAAGTAGCTTAGCTTGCAATTTTATCTTTTTAATAACACAGGCTACAGCCAGAATGAGCCTCTCAGAGCTTTTCCAGTGAGAKAGAGTACTTGTGAGAAAAGTAGTTTAAAGTAACGAAAGTAGCTCAGGAGCTAAACCCCATTTTCAGAAGCCATTTACTTAAGGGACTACACTTCTGGGTTTTTTAAAAGGATCATCCATTTTCAAGTAGAATCTCAGTTTTTCAGGGTCTAAACTGCTCCCCCCAAAATGAAGACACTGCTTACCTAAACATTGATATATCCAGGTTTATTAGACAATTTACTGAATTTAAATGAGTAGTGTCAACAGATACCACAGTGTGACCTTGTGAGAAGTCCATGATAGATGGAGAGTAAATATAATTGAATCCCTTTTCTTCAGATACCTTTTCATATCCACACTTACTGTGATTTAAGGGGTACTTGAACGTTGTGTTTACTGAAGGACTCTTTCCTGTCATGTATCTCTTCACATATGGCTGGGGACTACACCTTGGAAATTATTCCAGTAAGCAAATGGGCACAGAGGTCACTAAATCCTCACATTTAAGGGCACATGGAGGTTGAAAAGGCTCTCCTCCCCCTCTAAAGGAACTRTGCTTAGGGACAGGCAGCAAGGGCCACACTGATTTATCCAGTGTCTGAATCAGATTCCTGTCCTGTGGGAATACTGTACTTAAATACAGGTTAAAAGCTGGGCCATGATGCTTGAGGATAAATGGGAATTATTTTTATTTAGTAATACAAAAGGTTCATGACCAAAAAGCTACAAATAATTTCTTTTTACTRTACATGGCATACATTTCAGAAAAAGGAGTGGAATGTAAACCAAATTAATCTTCATTTCCTTCTCCTCAACACAGGAAAATCACTGCATTTCTATATGAAAGCCCTTGATAGCCCTGTGAAAAACACAAAACTTCTGGAAAGCTCGGTGGAAACACATCACGGAGTCCAATYCTCAGCACAATCACATATTTTGCACATACAACTTCCTAAAACAAGCCATGTCCCTTTGGTTTTTTAAACTTTTCCCCTTAAAATTCCGGTCACAATTCAGCAATACTGGAAAGCAGGTTCCCTTTACTCATGGCTCATTTAATAATCCAGCATTGTTTCTGATATACATTTTATGTCAAAAATAATCCTTTCATAGCTCCAAATGTCACACAGCACTTTGCTCAGAACCCTCTCTGCTCTCCTAAGCTCCAGTACAAGAGGTTACATCTACACGAGCTCAGAGCATCTCCTGTGCCAACCTCCAACCTGCTGTGGGTCTGGTTTTGCTGTTTCTGCTGCTGCTTCTCATCAGCCAGTACAGATGATAAACACAGATGTTTGCTCCCGAAATACACATTTGAAATAATCAAATGGCTGGAATTATTTACTCCCTTCTCTCCAATAATGAACTAAATAATTGATATAGCAGCATGTCTAAAGTAACAGACTTCTTTATTACCTGCAGTGATTGAATGCTTTTTTAATTTAACTTAAAAAGGCATTAAACACAAGGTTTAGCCTCCAGTGGGTAAAAAAATCTCCAACTTCCTCAGAAAATCCTTTCCAAATTGTATTCATCTTGACTTAATCCATGATCTACTGAGTGAATTAGGCTCTATTTGTTTTGAAAATCTATTTTATGGAGTTCCAAGGACTGTGTTTTCCTTAGGAAGGGCTTATTCTGCCTTTCTGACCAGGATGCCTGCTAGCAGCCCTCAGCATAGGCCTCTGCAGGTTTTTAACGTCCCAAGGTGCCCCACACATATGACTAACAAAATGTAAATAAACACAGCTGAGCCAGTAAGAAATTGGAAGGTTTTCTCATTAAAGAAATAAAATAAACAGATGTCCTTAAGCACTTTGGCTCATGTTTGTCAAAGGAATGGAAAACTCTCAGATGTTTGAACAGCAGTCGTGATATAAGGCCACATCTCAAGCGAGAGAAGAAGAAAAAAAGCGATGCCCTGGCACTTAGAATTAACTAATAGTTCTCAAGGGAGGCCGCTTTTGATTTGAACCTTAGCAACTTCTACAAATAGTTTTTAACAGCCSAGCAATAAAATGGGGTTTTATTCCTTCTCAGTTTGTAAAGTAGTAAAGGACAGACTCGGCCATTAGGAGCATGAATCACCACCAGATTTGATTAAATCCCCATGGTGTTTCAATCAGGTCCTGGCTTTAGGGTCCTGTGAGAGAACAAAGCAGGGAAAAGCACAAGCTACTTGAAGCATTCAGTGAAAGCAGGGAAGAAAAAAAAAAGAAATTAAAAAATCAAACCTAGGGTTTTACAAGGATCTCGAGTAGAGCCAAGGAGGAACCTTTCAATGACTTTTTTTTTTTAATTGGAAATTAAAATTCATTTAAAGGAAAACTTTTTACAAGAACATATAACAGCCAGTGAAACTTTGGAGGAACAAGGTTTCTTAGATCCACAACATCATTTCTGGTGAGAACAAGAGAGTCCAGTTCACAGCCAGCATACAGCAGCTATGACATTTGTTTCAATGCTAGAAAATCATATTTATGTCCTGTCCTCAATTGGCCAAGCAGAAACTTTTGCTACTCTGTCCAAAGTCCTGAGGTCCTGCTATTGTTGGTGGACCCTCTCCTGGGTCACTGCAAGTCTCTCATCMGAGAGGCAAAGCCCACGTCTGCAAAGGCTGGAAACCCAAGTGCATGTCCTACCTSACCCCCACCYGTCTGCTYACAACTTGAGTAAACCTCACGTTGCCACTTCTGAAATGCAAAAGCACTAAAAAACCATGGCTGTCACAGAAAACCAGCCTCCAGAGCACGGGAGAAACTACAAGGCAGACTGCAAGTCATCACTGAATGCAAAGTGGCTGCTCCAGGCAAAGCAATCACACAGCCCAGGCTTCCAGGGGATCTAAACACCTTTCACTTAAGGTAAACCAACATCTAGAGCATMACTTGGCATGATTCTGATTTAGAACTGGGGCATAATGTGCTTTATAATTTTTTGCAGTATGTTTTTTCTTAATTTGAGCTAATTCCAAATGCTGAACAGTCTCAGGAACTTCTATGACTCTTACAGGGAATTTTACACATCCAAACTCCCAGGTATCAGCAGACACCGTCAAAAGGCTGATCAAGATCCAACACAATTCAAGAATTTAGACTGTCCTATGTATTCAATTCTCTAAGTCCAGACTAAAATAAAATCCTTGTCATTTGATTCCAGGATTTTGGAATAGCTTGCACGTGAAGATGAATTTTAACTCCAGATTTTACTTTACTCACAATTCATTTGGACACTACAATCCCAAAAAGTGTACCACCACAGAAGAAGAACACAGCTCTGGGAACAATAYAAAATACTAAGAAAAGGTCTTAGCTTCATCCCTTCCCCCCCACCTCAGTTAGGGAAAACAACACACCCAGTACCCCCTTCTCTTCTTGATACCAGTCCTTTGAAAAGCAAGAAAATGAACCTGTAATATCATACTTCARCAATTTCTGCATCTCTTTCAGTCTGAGAAATTTTAAGGCTTAGACAACACAGATAATGGAATGAGCTTGCAAATATCCCTGCCAGGGAAAGGCAAATAGACTCCTGATTTTTTTTGGCACAGGACTGCATCCAATCTCTTCATATTGTTTCTGTATTACTACCACCAAAAGAGCCTTTCTGTGCTCACCTAGCTGTGCCAGACAAGTCCCTTGACTTGTACCCAACTCCTGTGAAAGTCCAGCAGCACTGTTATGGATTTTGAGCTGATTTTCCTGCTATGTTTAGTCAGTGATTTAGGGGACAGATCTTTGCTGACATAGTAAAGGCTGCAGCCATCTCCATGTGGAACAGGAGCTCTGTTACACACACCTAAGGGATTAAAAAGGCTGGAAGGACAGTACAATGAGCTATAAGGCTCTACATCTGCTGTGGTCTGTAGGCACATGGCAAATATTCTGTGCCCATACAGTGATCAGAACCCTGCAGAGCAGGTTTTATAAACCCTCCTGAACATAATATCCAGGGTTAACTGTCTCTGGAGCTTTTGGGGGAACTTGTCTTTTCTTGTCACCCTGTGGCAAAGACATTAAGACCGATGTCTGATGACTGCAATCCATGGGCTACAGGAAAGAGTTTGGGAAGAGATGACAAAAAAGGAGGAACCTAGGCTGGGCTATTCATTCATGCTTCAACCTTCAGCAAATTTTGTGTTTTAACTGCTACTGATGCTGTGGGCAAAGTATTTTCTAAACACCTGAGATTAACTCTCAAAGCTCTGAGGAGACCATATCTATGTCAAGAACCACAGAGAAAACAAAGAGAACTCTACCACGAAGTCAGGTCAGGAAACATGCATTGAAGCATTAACCATTAATAACATCACTAAAATTGATAATCCTTTTTTGTGAATTCTTTCTCCTCTTTTTTTTCTTTCGGTTTTTTTCCTCATTTTTGGACAGCTCCCTGTTGTTGCCATCACCAAGGAAGGGGAAACRAAACCATTTGAAATTTTGTAGCTAAAGAACACAGCAGTTTAGACCCAAATCTCTGAAGCTGTGGCTGGCATTCCTCTTCCCATCTTTCCAGAAAAATAATGCCAGAAAGAGGTGCTATTCTTGATCTTGAATGACTTTATAGACTAATTCCTTGAGCACCTGCATAGCAGCTCTCCCAGTGCAACAGACAGGATGATACTGGCACATGTTGGCTGGGGGAATGGTCAAGATCATACAAACCAACACCTTTTCTGGAGGAGGACATAATGAACCATGAGCTCCATGTGTTAGATATAATTATAAGCACACGCATGTCTAATTACAGGCACACAAATCTTTTATGGAGAATTTCAGGTTTTATACTTAATTTGAGATTAACACTTCCTACGCTACTGAAGTAAGAGATTCTGAAACTATTAAGCTCTGGCTGCTTCACTTGTACTTGATAGTTTTGAATTGTGTTACTATTTAACAGTTCCCAGGACAGGCTGTCTGAGTGYGCTCTATTTCCCTCATGGTTTAAGGTCTGTTCCAAAGCCCACCAAGGCCTCTGGTTGTCTTTGGATCAAGCCACTGGCCTATAATACTTTTATAACACAACCATTTCCCTTATAGGAGAGCCCTGAGGAATTTAATACTGATGAAACAAATGAAGAACTGCAAAAAAAAGTCCTTCTAGAGAAGTTTCTCAAGGAACCTCTTGTAACTTGATAGAAAAGGTGATTCATTCATTCAAAAAAAAAATTCCTCTTTATATCACTCTTCAAAGTAGTATAAACAAAACAGCCAACAGAAGCCCCCATGCAGCAGATTCCAACTCTACACCCTCTGAAGGTGTGCAGGAGGCAGCAGATGAAGGCATCTGCTTCAGAGGTTCTGTGCTAGGACAAAGCCCATTAAGGGAATTCTCCACATGAATACTGCAGCCCCTACCCAAGACTGAACTTGACCACAGAGCAGATCTGCACAGCCCAAGTTTGTTTCCTGATCCTGCCTAATTCTTTCTGGTGTTTGTAGGCAGTAGGTTTGAGCTTACACATGTACACCTCGTTCATTATGTTCTCTGGGAAAAGTAACCACTTCAATTACCTTGTACAACATGGGTCTGAATAAATCCCTGCTTGCAAACACGTGCTTGGTTTTCAGAGGTGCTGTTAGAAGTGTTAGCAGCATTTAAAGTGCTGCAGTAGACTTCCACACCACAAACACCATTTTATATCCTTTACAACTGTGCACATCTAACAGTGAACAATAAATCTATCTTACTAATTACACATTCAGCTTGTTATAACCATCGTAAAAAAGTACAGCTGGTAAAGCCATGAAATGATGTCAAATCATATTTCTGCTTTCTGAAGAGAAGCTGGGTTATTTTCCAGTCTCCTGATGAAGCTGAGAGCTCAAAGCCATGTGTGGAAACAGCTGCCAACTAGGTCATCCACCTTTAATTAGGTAATGATATTGTCTTTTTTCCTACCCATTTAAAAGTGTTTGACATTCTGTAATTCAAAGTGACTTAAGTGTTTATCATAAAAAGTTGCCTTAGAAGAAATTGAAGCATGTGGTACTAAATCCAAAAACCAGYGTTTTCTCCTTAGCAGCCAAGTTCAGCCTGTTCAGCCACAGAGAGAGTTACCTAAAAGAATGGAATTGCCTGGATTTCAAAAGGGTTACCTAAAGTATGGATAGCTGGATATGGTTTCAAAACCCCCTTAGAAATGTGAGCTTCAGCAGCTATGTGAGAAGCAGAACCAGTTCTTCACGGCTACCTAGACTGAGGAAGACAAAATCTCTCCTAAAAAGTTGTCTGAGATCCATAAGAAAACAGTGGTCTAACAAAAAAAGTGCTACCTCATTCAGGCTGGAGTTAATGCTGTCTGGCTGCTGGATGCTCTTTCTTGCAGAAGACAGACACTGAAAGAACATCCCAGCAAGCAGCAGCTGAACAACACAAGCTTTGGAAAAATAAGAGGCTACTTGCAACATGAAAGGGAGGTAAATTAAATTTTCACATGTTCAGAGGAAATACCACAGGACACATTTATACAAATATGTCTCAATAAAATGGGCAGCATCTGTTTGAAAAGCTGCCTCATTAGCTGCCCCCACAGTTCCCGACGCAATTTGGCTGGACAAGCAGTAATGCTAAAAAAATTAAATTTTACCTTCCCATATCTGGATGCAAAGGTTCCCGTGAGTAAGGAGTGAAAAATAATTATCGTCTCATCCAAATCCCACACAAACACACGCTGTGATGACAGATGGGGTGGAAAAAAGAAATATAGTTACATATTAAGCAACTGCAAGAATAGGTTCAGTCAGGAAATATGTCCTGTTGGACTAGAGCTTTGTAAGATCTCAAGCCCATTTGGAGCACTGACTGTGGATGTTTTGGGAAAGCAGGCAAAATGAAACATCAGGAATTCTGGAACTATGTCTGCGCTGGCCATCCCAAGAGACTGCTCTCCTAACAACCACACAAATCCCCCGTTGCCTATCAAGTCAGGGGAACAAAACATCAGACTTACAAAAAGCCCAAAGGAAAAAAAAAAGTACATTTGAAGAATAGTTCGAGATGCTGATAACACAGAAATTGAGCAATTGTTTTGACTACCCATGTCTGCAGGTTCCAGCTGTATTACTAATTTTATTCTGTCTCTGGGATTTGCTAATAGAGGCAACTGTTTATCTTTGCTGTATTTACCAAAGGAATATAAATAAAAGTTATTACCTCAATCTCACTGTCAGCAGTAGGGGAAGGATCGTTGCTTCTTTTTGACCGGGCTCGTACCTTGCCATCTGACCCTCTGTGATGTCTGTCTGTTTCTATATCTTTTGCTGGTGTTGTTGAATATTCCCCTGTTAGGAAAAAGAAATTCCACTGTAAACGTAAATTTTGCAACGTTTCATTATAATTAAACCATGAAACCTTTTAATGGAAAGCAACAGAAACACTGTGAAAACACCATGAGAAAAATTTTACTGTTTACACATCAATAGCTAACAGTGTTTGAGAAATAAGTTTTAACTCCCAAGATTTCATAAAACAATTTCAAAAATCATCAAAACCACATATATAACATTTTAAAAAGGACATGTCACTTCAAAAACCTTATCAAATTTTTCATTGAAAAGAAAAAACTTTTGGAATTTTACTTCTCCCCGTTATTTTCACAGACAGAAATTAGAAAGGTAATGGAAACAGAATCCAAGACCAATTCAACTTCTGAAAAATCTTTCTCTTTTTTAAAAAATCTTTTTTTGTTGTACTAACCTGTTCAGCCCTACTCCATTTCTCAGAGGACAATATTTTAGAAATAACTGAGAAGAGACAGTTAAAAGTAAACTTCCCATGTACAAAGTATCTGTTTTGATTGGCTTGAGTTTCATAGACCTGTCTGGGTTTCACTTACCTTACATTACAAATCCCTTTCAAACATATTTTTCTTTTCACCTTGCTAAGTTGTGGCCTCTGCAACTTCCTAGAATAACCATACTCTTCTTCAGAGATGTTGGGATTGTGCCTAACAAGCCGTTTTGAAATCATCCTTTCTCAAAAAGGCTGAGATAAGATCTAAGGAACGGAAAATCCTCCAACTGCTTTTAGAGCAGTCTGTGATCACTTCTTTTTAAAAAACAATATTAGTTTATTTTTCTTTTAGAGCAACCACAGATGTTCAGATTTGTTTCATAAGCCAGCAGACCTTCAATKGGTGTGTACTGTGATCACCCACAAATTGTGTGGTGTTTTATATAAATGTTATTGCACGCCAACGAAAACTAGCAGGGAAGTGATACGTGAAGATTGAACTTGAACAGGACACTGGAGGATCACAATCCGTCACTAATTCTATAAACTACTTAAGCTTTAAGACTTTAAAAATTGAGTACTCAAAGAGAGGCAACAAATTTTGAAACTTTTTTTTTGCGTGGAATTAATCTTGAACTTTCAAATTAGACACAGTATGTGTAGGTTTTTTAAGAAGGGGCTTTCTCTTGATATACTTGTTTATGAACACACATATTACATGTTGTTGTAAGAGGTGAATATAATCCTTGACAGAGATATGGGCTAAAAAGTCATCAGACATTGAGGAAATTGAGGTTTTCTCAGAGTATGTTTATTTTGAATTCACTGCTATCCATGTTAGCCCTCAGTACTGATCTGAGGGGTTGGTATGTAATTGTTTTATCTTTCTGTACTACCTTAGAGGAGATCAAACCTTGCATACTCATGAAAACAACACAGGATGGTTTAGAGAGCTTGGATGTTCTAATCACTTGTTGCACCGTGAAAGAAGAACTGTTGAGTGCTAGAAAATCTGAGTTATCTACGTAAACACACGTATTTCAAAAAACCCCAATAACAAGGTTATATAGTGTTTATGTCTCCAGATGGCTGAGGCTGCCAGACTGGAAACACAAGAGATGCACCTACCAGAGAGTGATTCTGTGCTCTGGCTGGTGATGTTGTGTGAAGACTCCTGCAGGGAGTACGTGGAGGTGGGGATGGCCGAGGGGCTGATGCTGTTTGCAGACACGTATGGGGAGTTGTAGGATGAGCTGTAATACTGCGAGTACTGGCTCTGAGGAAAGCTGGGATACGATGAATATTCCTTGGAGGGGAAAAAAGAAACATCTAACTTGCACATGGTTTTATCTTACAAATGAGTAAGGCACTACAAAAGCAGTGTTACCTGTGCATGCAGCAAGTCATGGTTCAGGAATATTTCACTGAAGAACAGTATTTTATTCACTTATGAAATCACATTTCTGCACCTCCCAAACACACTCCTATTTTATTATGATTGACTAATCAACAAGAGGTCACAAATCTGGCAAGTTCTGCGCTTTTTTGCAGGATTTTAGTTATCAGTGCTGACATATTTTGTATTACAGAATTTAACAATTTTACGTAAGAGTGAAGTAGGGTGGCTTTTTGAAAAGGGCCATCTTGGAACACATAATCTTTGTAAACAACAAAATACCTAAGAAATTGCAAGAACAGAGTGAATAACTGGATGAGGTAAGGAGCAAAACAGGCTGCATTTTCCCATGATCAGCAACATTTTCTGATCAGCTGTTAGGCTAAAAAATGAAGAGAAAGTAGCAATTGTTTTGCAGCAATGCTCACAACAGAGTCTGCCCAACGATCTCAGCAATAACTAAATGCCTGAGTGATCTTCCCTACCTGCAGAAAAGTGAACCAAAAATACAAGGTGCAAGTGACCTTGGAGAGCTGAGGCATCACAAGCCCCTTTGTCTTGATTTTACGGCTCCCAAACAAACTCCACACTGTTATCCTTGTATATTTTGTGGGATTTTTGTGAGAAGCAGGACACCRGAATAG
This sequence comes from Amblyornis subalaris, assembly GCA_018881555.1. NCBI lineage: Eukaryota > Metazoa > Chordata > Aves > Passeriformes > Ptilonorhynchidae > Amblyornis > Amblyornis subalaris. Next base: position 150,952 of record JACAXG010000143.1, on the reverse strand, counting down.
ATTATAAAATGTATCTCTGGACAATCAAAGCATAAAAGGTTTAATTTGTTTCTTTTTGTTTTAATTGCAACTCCTGCTCTTGTCCACTGATTTGCTTTTCCAGATAGAGAACTGTGTTCATGCTCCAGGCATTGTGTTTCAGCAAAAGGCTTTTATTTCCTCAGAAATTATAATTAGTCTCTGGTATTAAGTGAAATTAAATAATAAGTAGTCTTTAGAAAGACTAAAAGCCCTCTTCTCCTTAACAGTTTACATCTTTGTAACTCAGCTATTTCATTAACTTTCAGTCACCAGGGAGCTCTCAAGAACAAAGACTCAAATTGTCATAAGAACAATTAAACTGAGAAAGAAATGAGATAATTTCATTGTTTTCTCTTACAGAATATCACAAAATAATGAAAACAGGCCAATTATTTTTCCCCTTTTTAGGTAATCTCCATCGAATGCATTTCTATCAGTAAATGCTGATGTTTTTAGCCCAAACTGAAGCAACAAAGAACCTGCCCACTGTTATCATTAAAAATACAACTCAACAATCACCCTACAAACAAGGAACTGAAAGTACTGGCCAACCAAAACACATTTTCTGGGACAGTGTACTCACTCGTTTGGTCCAAACAAGAAGAGCCATTTGCTACTGAAAAACATCTGTCTCRTGTGTGTGTGCCTGCTGTTTATTTATACACACACATTTATCAAGGTATCTGAGGCATGAAGCCCACRGACAGGTGTGTTCTCAAAGAGGGAAGTGCACAGACAGCTCAGATGGCTCAACATCCACCAGGCCCTGCCAATGCCTCTTTCAGATTGCTCACATTTACTGCACAGTGCCAAGACAGCAGACGACAGGGTTCTAGAAGCCAACCCCTCTGGAGAGGATGCACAACATAACTGAAAGTTGTAAGATGGCAGAAGAATGATGAAACTCTTGGCACTGCTACAGCAGCAAGTCAGAGACTGCCAGGGCACCCTCCTCCTGGAAGGACYGTACTCTCTGCACGTGTCTTGGGACACATCTCAAAATTAATCAAGGTATCTTCAAGCCCAGCAAATAGACAGGCCCCAGGAGTAGAGCAGAATGGTGTTAGGCAAAACACACAGCAATACCTTCCTTAAATACATGTGAAGAGTAAAATAATGTCTCTGATCTATAGTTCTTCCAAGAGTTTAAAGAAGTGGCAAGGTTGCCAACGATAGATGCTCAACCATACCTGATGCACAGCACTGAATCCTGCAGAATTTGTCAGGCCGTTGGCTCCCTGGTAAATCCCTGTTGTGCCTAAGGGAAAGAATATCACAGTCACAAGACACACCAATCAAAGTAACAGGATATTCTAACATAAATAATTTCCAACAGGAAGCGAAATACCAGCTCACTAGGAAAAAGTATGGCACAAATCTTAGTCTGCAAAGACTCTAGGCTGTTACTGGGCTGTTACTGAAAGGCATTCACTAAAACATCACTTATTCGGCTGGGAAACACAGCTGGAACACAAGAACTCAGTCCAGATCTAAAATTCAGTTACTTCTTTTTCCAGTAAGTAATGGAACAGTATTTTTTGTCTTCTCCTCCTGTAGGAAAACCTCTCAGGTTACACAGACATCCTCCCACACAGGCTCTTTCATGCACAGGTATATCCTGGCATCTGTCCCTATGGATCAGGTACCCAGGTATTTTTAGAAGAAAAATTTGTTCCCTGGTGTTGATATTCCAAACATAAGAACAATATTTCTTAAAATGAGATTTCTGGGACAGCAAGGAGCAAAAATATTTCTTCATCCTGGGATATTAGTAAGAGAAAGGATAGACATGGTTCTGTCCCAAACAAAGGAGCTCATGATCAGCCAGGCTTCCTCAGCTGGAGGAAGCACTACCACAAAGATCCACAGGAATGGTCTGTCTTTGCCTCCCATCAGGGAAGTGGTAGGCGAGCTGTAAGCTACCCATCCCCTTCCAAGTTCCAGCCTTGATTTAACTCCACTCTGTGCTGGTTTTGATTTCAAAATTTTTCACTTCACATGGTATGTGAAAGAAGTATGATTTTGGTGCTGCTTGGCTGCACTGGGCTCATCTGGGTTTCACTGTCACCTCTATGTACCTCAGACTGAGCCCTAATCAGGCCTTCAAGCCTTTTTTGCTCATCTGGCTTCTCACCACGTGAATGACTTTGAACAGTGCTGTTTTAACCAGATGACACTCTGCACGTCTTCATGTGGCAGCCATTCTCCAGAGTTCCACTTGCTTGTTTTTATTTTAGGACACCAGATTAGCTGGGGAATGGACAGCTGAACAAACTCCACTCTGCCAAGTGCAGCTACAAAGCACATGCACTGAGAAATAAATCTCAAGCCAGAAAGAAACAAGAGAGAGGACTCTGCCCTCCAGAACTAATTTGTTGCCACATGTGGTCTTTAAAAAGAAAATAGCAGAGAGGAGGAAAACAGAGTGCAGGTGACTGCCAGGTACCTGGAGGCCTGGGTCTCCCCATGGCCTTGCATTTGCTGGTCAGGGAGCTGAGCCAGCACAGGTGGGCTCAGGTGATGCCTCCTCCTGGCATTCACGCCTTGGAGGCAGCTCTGGATGGATCAGTGTCCAATCCCTCGTCCTTCCAACAACCCATATGGGGACACTGCCCAGAGCAGAATCCCGAAGACAGCAACACATTCAGCTCTTGGCATTTCTCCACTTCCTGCCCACGACAGGCTTCTGCAGGTTTTCCAAAAGTCATGGATGCAGCAGGGTGAATRTATTCCTGTGGTAACAGCATTTCTCACCACTGTGAAGGAGAGTAATAGAGCCCCAGTGCTTACAGGCAAAAACAACTTTCACAGAAGACAAAACAGCTCTTGTACACCAGAGCTCAAAACAATACAGGGGGGAATTTTTGATTTTCCTAAACTGTCRTTTAGAAACAATCCATCATCCTTTATTAAAGCTGTCAAGAGGGGGATGAGTTACCTCGAGGGACTCACGCTTTATGTGTAAATTGTGATGAGAACATGTTTATTGCTGTGCTACCTGCACATGATACCGTAGCTTCCTGGTTTCCAAACAATCGGGAGAGAATTAGAAAAAGGAGAGATTTGCACAATTGGAATTAACCTACTCTGAACTTTGTACCASCTGTGCAGAGCAAGGGTGTCCATGCACACACAGGGCAGGTAAATGAGCAAGGACAACAGGGYAGGAATGCAGGGATGAGAGGATAGGGAATGAGTCATGTTCCATAGCTTCCCACAGTGCRCTGTGACTAGACCCAGTGTGGTGGATTTCACACTGTGTTTGTAGAATATATTTTTGCCATTTTAGCTSAGCTACCCAAGTTCAGGTGTCCTTATAGGCCACTGCAGGCTGGCTCCCTCTGCAGAGGGAATTTTCCAAAGGAAGGACTGATTTTTTTACCTACATACCTACGTACTTTTAAGAGTACTTAAGACTGGTATTTCCTATAAACTGAAATTCAACAGGCCTGGCAACTCAGGTTTTTCTCTTCTTATGGCCCCTGTCATTGTATCCTGACCAAAAAGGAGTAGCATCTGAGAATTGTCTAAACTGAGATCAGTTTTTCTTTTTGTTGCCCTCCAGCAGTGCATTCAGAGATTGGAACCTCCTCCCCAGGGTACACCTTGAGAGCTGCTAAGCTCAGTATGTCTTGGCAGCTCAGTGTTACAGCAGAATAATTACAGATAAGGACACTGGAGACAACCAAACAACCRAAGTTAGTAAACACTTGAAACTTCTTCCCAGATGAACAAGGATGAAAAGCTGGGAGAAAAAAAAAATCAATTATCAGCATGGAAAAGAAAGTTCTTAAAGATTCAGGTTCAGCAATATTTCATTTCAACATCAACCTTTGTCTTGGGAACTACTACAGCTCAGCCTCTGCTCCACTTCACAGGCCAGACTGGAGACACCACGTTTTCAATGATGCACCCTCAGTTCAAACGGCAGGAAAACAAACAAGTGCCACAAGCAGTGAAGACAAAGATAAACCCTCTCTCTCCGTGAGCACAGAATGAGGCCTGCTAGTCACAATTTCTGTAAGCAGCCTTGCAGAATTCAGCAGTTCAGAACAAGTATCAGAACTGGCCCCAAATGTTTGCTTTTCCTCCCTAAGTTGTTGATAGGAAATAAACACTTCTGTAACAAAATGAATTCTGCCACATGCAATTTCAGGTTTGCATCAGTAAATTTTACACTCAAGAAGCTGGAAAATTATCAACAGACATTGCATACTGGCATTGTCAATTTAGCCCTATTCCCCATGGAACCATTTTTTTCCTCCAAGTGCTCTCCCAGGTAACAGCACTTCTTGTAATATTCAGAGATAGACTGGAATGACGTTTGAAAGTGGTGCTATGTGGAATGCGGCATTCCTAGGAAGTCTCCTGGTAAGCAATGTACCTGAATGCCTGGTCCCCTCCCATTTCTGAGTGAAAAATGCCTATTTCCACAGGACTTTTTCTTTCACATATATTGGCCTTTCTTCTCTGACTTCTGAAGACAGCACACAATCTCAAACCGAGGTGGTTTTATATTTGCAACACTGTAGATGTGCGAGCARGCAATTTGTTTCCATCTATCTCAGTAGCTCAGTGCCAAGTAATTGCATTCAAACTCCCTGCAAATCAGAAACAAGCCTAGGATCTCTCCCTTTGGATCTTCTCCATATGGAACATGGCTCACATCTGTGTTCAATCAAGCCAGTTGCTAAATGTCACAATGCCCTCATTCACAGGTAGCTTAAAGAACATTTAGCTCATAATAAAACAATCTGAACTCTAAAGTAGAACAGCTCTTCAGATGTATGGTACTGTAAGTGTTCCTGTAAAGTATTTCTATCACAAACACACTCCCATGGAAAGACACCGCATGAAAGGCATCCACATGCCAGGCRTATCCAGTGCCATGATTTTTCCTTGATAAGTAGATGTGGCCCTTCTCTATGTGAGTGTCCAAGGGCAACACGTATAGAAAAACTCTTTGTGAGCTGAYTGATGTTGTATTCCTGTTCTCACACACATGGATTTCATTTGCCATTTTCCCTTCATTCACTTTTTAGTTCAAGTATTTTAAAARAAAATCTATGCCATGGTCAATGATAATTTCAATGGTGCGTGATCTGGCCTGTGTTTCTGCAAAAACTTTCATACCAGCTTCTCACCCTATCAGTTTCTACATCTGTCTTTCAGTCACTGCAATATCAGGCTGCATTTTTTCCCCTCCTTGCCAGGTATGAGCAAGTAAAGAAAAGGGAATATTAACGGTTATTTTCAGTATATGCAGAACTATGCTCTGGCATTGCTAAAAAAATAAAAGGGATTTTCAGCTTACGAATGCACAGTATGACAGAAATACTGSTGTCTTAGGGAGCGATGATTATGGAGACAGGACAGGCCTGTGGTATAGTTCAGATCAAAACCACAGCAAGCTTTGAAAATCAGGTTCGTGTCCTCGTCTTCACAGGTCAGAGGGGCCCCGACAACAGGGAGGTGTTCTCCAAGTCTTCTGTACTGCTCAAAAGAGAACAAGCTGCTATATTTAGAAGAACAGATGGTCTGCACTTTCAACATTCAATGAAATACCCAACAGTCAGAGGAGGAGATAGCCAGGTTCAACACAGGTGGACAGTTTCAGCGTTTATCGCAGCCCTCTGGGCAGACAGCACCAACTGTGAGTCCAGGAGCACTCAAAAGATGGAACACTGAGGGTGGCTACCATGGGCATTTCTGAATACGTTTGTGTCATTGTTTAACCCTCAAAAATAGAATGATGAAGTTTAGATCCAAGCATTTCCTCTAACTTGTAGATGAATCACACAGTGGTTCCACACAGAGCTCTCTCAGAGGATTATTTGATCCTTTAGGACTAATAAAATACATGCCTGCAGGGGTCAGCTGAATTGCATGGTATTTTACAAGCCTGCATATAATGGCTTGTGCATTCTTACATCAGCAAGCTGTTTTCCTACAGGAAGCAATGCTGACTGTGAATGATGCAAGCAAAGGCCCCAGTCCACCTCCCTGCAGAGCGTGCATTACTCTGTGCTGTGAAGAACATCTGCCTGAAAACTTCCACGGTCATTCAGAGAGGTTCTTTGCAGTGCTTTAGCTCTCTGACAAGCTAATGTTTCCTGCAGTAAATACTGCCTTCTCCAAGCTGCTACATTTTTAGTGAGAGGTTAAGCACTCATCAAAACTACCTCCCACCAGCTATACTCTAGTGCCTTGTAAGGTTCCAAATCCTACAACATCTGCCTGCGTTTACTGAGCAAGAAGACTCATAAAACCTTGCATGGTTGTCAGCTGTGAAGGCATTTCAAGACTATCTGACCTGTTAAAGCGGAATCAAAACTCRACCCATATGTACTTTTGCAGCATATTGCTCAACTGTTTGCCATTAGGCATAATGAACCCTTCCCCAAAAAGTCTAGTGTTTCTGTCTGGAAGGGCTCAGACAGTGGAGGGAAGAGCACACTGTATTAACCTAGATGAAAAGCATGATTCTACAATGTTACACCACTTGACATCAGTGGTGTCTGTTAAAGGACATTGCTCCCAGAAGCATYTGAACCCCTCCTGCAGATGATACTCTCAGACACACAACCCATTCAAACCATGTCCACTTGTCTCCCACCACAGTCCCATGCAGTCCTGTGAGCCTGACCAGGTGTTTGGGGGCACTCTGAATGGTGATATAAAACACATTTCACAGTTCAGTTTTTCTGAGTCAAAGCTCTTCCCCTGCTCCTGGGAGTACTCAACCCACAAAGAGCCTCAAAGAGCTTTAATAAGTGATGACCGGAGCAGTTTTAAGGGCCTGGCTTTTACCATCCTTTTGAGCTTGGTCACCTGTATAGCTCAATCCAGATCAACAACGGTGTTGAAAGTGCTGGGATGGTTTATATTTACTCCTAGGATTTGAACCATGGGAAAGCAGTTAGATTTTACTGTATTTTGAGAAAGTGTTTTTAACCACTTCTATCAAACGATAATGCAGCTATARAAGGAAATCACACTGGATCATCTTCAAAAACAAATCACAAGGAAATGTTTTGGGCCAAAAAGTGAACATCCTTACAGGAAGGATGTAGGATGTTTCTATGCAATCCCTTGTTGAAAAAACCAACCAGCAAAACTGACTTTATTTGGGTGACCCCATGGACACCAGAGAATAAAGATTCCTGGGGCTGCAGTTTCATCCTGGATACAATCTTTTACTGATGGATAACAAGAAACAATAAAGGAAAGCTGGATTTGCCACCTCCTAAGCTAATTACTGGACAAGAGCCTTCAGTTCCCAGGTCAGCATTAAAATCTAAGTAGCCTTATCACATCTGCTGTCATGCAACTGGGGATAAAAGTATAGCCTGTCAGCACAGCTGCATACTTTGCAATTCTCTTCCTCTTGAGCAAAGCAAATCTTTAAATACCACTGGAAACAACGGAGCTGGGCGGCACATCTCCATTCTTTGACTCACTGCTGAGGATCCCTGTAAGTCTCAACTGAACACTGCACATACAGGCATTTGCCCCAGGGCTTTTCCAGCCTCCATGAGAAGAGCCACAACAGTGGCCAACAGCAGATGCTCAGAGAAAAGCGTAAGAAACACGACAACAGTAGACTGATCTTTGCCCTGCTATTGCCTTGTCAATTAATCTGCCAGTTACAGACTTTCTAAGCCAAGTTTTTAGCCCCCTCTTTTTATCTTTAGTAACTCAATGGACTCTTCTTCAGACAGTGCAGGTATTCTCAYAGTGCTAGAGGTCAGAGAACTGTAGTGCAGAAGTGGCAGTATTTAAACCCTGCCAGTGTAAACAGAACAGGCATCCAAATTACATATAAAAAGGGCCATGCAAGAGTGTTATCCAATGCCAGCACAGCAGTTCAGAAACTCCTGAGCTGCACAGCCTGTGCTGACTGAAGCAGGGTCAGGCTGAACTTGCCCACAAACATCATCCCAGTCACTCATTCTATGACTGCATTCTATTTTTTCCACCAGAGCATTACCTCACGCAGTGGTTGGAAATGAGATACAACAAAAGCAGTACCAATACTGCACAGCATCATGAATCTGATGTTTCCTAACTTTCAAGTGCTTGACTATGCAGGTATGATGTTTCTTGATACAGATTTCTATATGTAATTTTACACTAGCTCTTCTATTGCCTTCTAGATATTTTCAAGAAAATATCATTAGGTATACTGAATCAATTATTCAGTGAAGCTTCTGTAACATTTTAGCATATTCTTTGCCAACTGCACTGTAAGCTGAATATTCAAGGCCAAGTTCATAATTTCCCAAGCTGTTACCATTCTATGGTTTTGGATTCTTTTACATCCTASAGAAACAATGAAAATAAAATCCACAAATAGAAGTCTGTGACATCCAAACATCTCTGTRACAGTTTTTTATGCTGATTTTGCTCATTAACCCATGTTTTGAGTATTCTAGCCGACCTCCACAAATGCTCCCAGGATACTCAAGCAGCAGGTTAGGGTAACATCACTTCTTTCTTCTCTGTTCATTCCCACTTTCTCACCGTACCCCATACAAACTGTACCTTTTTATCCAGCCCCTTTACTMTTGTCCCCACCTTATTGCTTCTCTCATTCATGACTGTCACACCTGCTCCCATCTCCCCAGTGCCACCACTGCAAGCCTGATGACAGTCAAGCAAAACTCCCAAGCAGAGACAAGATACYTCCAAAGTAAACGCTCTGTCTCAGAGAAGATTCCTGGTTTGGGCTGTACCAGTTRATATTTAATTTCCATTAAATAGGAAGAGTTAAGAGCACAGTCTTCCCCCTGGGTAGCAGTAGCACAGGTCCTTGCAGCCTACAGTCCATCACTGTCAACACCTTTGCCTCTCCCACGGACCTCCCTCTCCYGGAAGACAGCTCGTTTTAAAACAAAGTAAATGGAGCACAGTCAGCCCCTGGTGTTCAAAAATCTTTGAAAGGGAGACTGTGCTGTTATCCTGAGGAACCTTGTATTTACACTGTAAAAAGTGAGGGTTGACCCCTCCTGAAGAGAGGCCTCTCCCTGCTGAACCCTCCACAGAGTGGAGCACGACTTTACTGCCACAGTTTTAGACTGCAATTAATGCAAACCAKCTGTGAAGCAGAAGCTTTTGAAGGAGGCTACTGGTTTTCTACAGAGGTTTTAATTTTATCAATCTAAGGCATCTGAGTGACAGTTTGCTGAGAACATGCTCTCGCTCTCCTTTATTTTCYGGGACTTCACATGGATTCACTATCTGTATGCCAAAGTGGGATCCACRTTTCTCAGGTGTAGATTGAAATTTCATCCTATTTTCATCACCAAGTACTTAAAGAATCAAGCTTAAAACTAAACATGCACTTCCTTTGCAAAAGTCATGCAGGTAGAGGTAACTGTTCATGCCAAATTGGTATTTATGACCTTATATTAAATTTGTAACACACAAACTGACATACAATTGCAAGAAATTCTGGCATCTCTTGGAAAAAAAATTTGTCTAGATTATGTAGATATCAACAAGGGTCAAAATGTTTCCAGCATAAGAAAACATTTTAATTAATTATTCAGATTTTACTTGTTCTCAGGCCAGGAGAACAATTCATAACCAATTCATTCCACAAACATAAGCAATATATATATAATTAGTCCMTTTTAAACCAGTGTTGCACAAAATAAATGCTGATTTCTATTCATTCACTATTTAACAGCTCATCAGAAGGGCTGTACAAAGAAAACAAATGTTCATCAGTAGCAAAAGATATCACTGCACAGGTCTTCAGTCCCAAATTTATGTCTGYACCAAGCTCAATACTGCTTTGCAATTACTTGGCCAAGGAAAGTTATCCCAGTTACATAACTGAATTTTCCTTTGTAATGTAAAAAGTATTTTGTGGGTAGATAGATTTGGATATTAAAAACCCCAAAAAAGCAGTCAAATCTTCTCCTGCCCAACAACAGCATCCACAGYGGTCTTTGGCCACAGTTTTAACTGTTGTGCAACTTCATAGTTTCATACCAGCTGTCATTTTAGCAATAATAACTGAAGAGCAAGGCATTGTCTAGGAATTAATGACAAGCTGAGAAGAGATGGCCTAATGTGCAATCAAGGGGTAGCACATGCTCATGCAACCACAGGAAACGCTCTATAAGCTGGCTGCTATTGCACTCTCTGCAGAGATGATGGGTTTCTAGGTTAGCCAATGTGCTGGCACAATTTTCTCTTTGTATTTTACATAGCTCTCTAAATGCTAAGTTTCTTATATTCCAAAGATTTCTCCCCTACCCTCAGCAACTGGCAGTTTCCTCAAATGCCAGTTAAGATGCTAAGTTTTTGGGGGCAGAACTGGAATATAATTCTTGTGTCTTATGTTGAATTTCTATCATTGAATAGTAATTTTACCAGAAGTCTGAGCAAATCGCTGAACTGCTAAATTGTCAGAAAATGTAAACTTAGAAAAATGTGTGCTAAAAAGCACAATATACTTCTAATACCAAGCCCAGGGTGTTTGGCAATTTGGTGCTGTAATTGCACACTTACATGAGGATTGACTAACAAATGAAATGGACCTTGAAGCAACATTTATTTCTCAGCATGACAAATTTACCACTTTAAAGACAAAAATCTAACGCAAGCTGTTACCTCCTCTCCGGATTCATGACTCTAAAAGTGAGTGCCATCCCCAAAATGGCCACATGCATATTTCAAATATCTTCATTATGAAACAAATAATTTTGTAAATGCAATAATGACATGGAACAACACTGCACATGTCACTGGTTAAAAAGAAAAAGAAGAGACAAAAAAAGTCACTCCTTCAGAGCAAATGTGTAAATACCAGATTTCAGTCTGAATGTTACTTGAAGTCTGATGATATACTATTATATGCATTGTTTCATGGCAATTAAAATCATTATTTCAATCTACAGTACCTTTGCAATATAGTTTCTTGTCATTTTTATGAGCTATGGAACTTGCTAGCCTTATCTTTTATATTTATATATGTGTGTGACACATTGCATCAGCTATTTGGCTTATAAACTCTTCCACATGAAATTTACTTTCACGTTAGGGAAGTATGAAAATAGACTTCCCCTTCTGGCTGGCTGTAAAATAGCTCTTTTTCTTTACCACTTAATGACCAAAAGGATGTTGTATCTTCATTCTTGCTTTTTAGTGGATCCTGTTCTCACTCAAGAACCAGGATACAATTGACAGCTGGAGTTCAAGATGAAAAGCTGAATGCTACCCCTTTACACCTGCATCACCTGTGTTTGTAATGCAAACAGACCTTAACAGAGAGCAGAATGTGGCTTCAGAAGGACCTTGTTCCCAACCACAGCCTCACAGGTATCCCAGCCAGCCAGTGCTGCTGCCAAACACACACAGGCGGGAACAAACCAGCACTAACCACCCTGGCACTTACCGAAGGGCAGCATTTGTCCTAGAGCCCTTTGAGACAGGGATTTGTCACCCAAGAGGTCACCTATTCCTTGGTGAGTGRTGTAACACTGGACGCTTATTTGCTGCTGGACCATATCTGCGGGGACAGCGAGGAGGATTCACGAGAGCTGCATGATCCAACCACTGTCCCCACCTGCAGACAAGCTCACTACACTGCTCTGGGAGCTGGTCCCCAATGGAGGCAAACAATACAAACTTATTTCACTTAGGTTCACTTATTTCACATGAGCTATTACCACCTTACAATACCTGCAGAGAATAGCCTAAATTTTTTTTTCTTACACTTTAGAAAACTGAGCAGCAGCTGGAGACACCTTTTCTTGCTGATGCCCTGCACATCACCCTCTTCATGATCTCTCTTCCCGCATGATGCAAAGAACATTTTGCCCTTAAACTCGGGGGTTAGGAGCTTGACTCTTAAAAGTCCCCCTGAACTTTCTTATAAAAATATATCAATAAAACTTTGCCCTTTACAGTTGGTTTAGCCCATCACCAGCAACGTCTCAGTGGTGCTGGAGCTAGGCGGCACAGAGAGCTGCCTGTTCGCATTCGGGAGTGATCACCTCCCCACCCCCAAGCGCTGTGGCGTGGGAAAGCCCTGGGCCCACATTCCTCGGTAGCAGTCAGCACAGGAAGGCTCCTGACTCCTCACTCAAACCTTTCACTAGCACTCAGCAAGGTAAATAAACCATACAGTCAGGAAGCTTCAGACTGTCCCTCTCACAGGCGAGGAGAAGAAGCGTAGAAATATTTGTTTACAGGAAGAGACATTTACTCCTGCTCCCTGTGCCCTGGAATAAGCACCTGCCACTTGCAGAAACTGTTTTCCCCTGTTTTCTTTTGCATTAAAGGCTTAGTGAGCTGGCTGAAATGATCTTCCTGGAATAAATACGTGAAAAGAAGTGATTTCACCTAATACCACAGCATAGCCCCAGGGGACAGTCGTGCTCATATACATAGTTCTTCTCAGCCTGTCTTGGTACAACTCATGGTTGTGTCACTTGTTTGCAAGTGTAACATTTTCAAGTGCTGATGTACAAAATTTGCTTGTCTAAACCTCTTGATCGAACAAAGGGGACACCTTAAAAACTTCAGTCCTAAGAAAGTCAAGGGTCTGCCTTTCTTAAACAYCTCAGTCAGCCAACAGAGAGCACATGTGGAAGCAGAACAGGTGAAACCTGTAGGAGTCAAGGTGACAAAAAATCCCAAACCCAKAGACTACCTTTTAAAATTTTTTTGGTGCCACATCCAACCTAGGTGTCTCCAGTGTGTGCTATGAAGTATTCAAGCCCCCAAAACCACCTTAGCGTTAGAGATATGTGCTCTGACAAAACCAGCACGTGAAGTCTCAGCCGAGAGTCAACTCTTAAGTCTTCGGCTTTCTTAAACAATTTTTAGAATAAAATGGATTTTACCTTCTTTTCCCAGTTTTTGTAACTGTTTACAATTATAGTTGCTSTCAGACTTAAAACAGAAGTGGATGTGTATGTCCATGTTTCACCTTCAGGACTGAGAAGAATTAAGAGAACTGACAGAGACAGTTTTGCAATAGGGGACAGCTAAGTATAAAGGCACAAAAGGGCATTTTGCATAAAACCGTCAACAATATCAAAAAGCAAAGTCACAGACTTGACCTCTCTCCCCTTCCACAGCCTCTACAAGAGCTTGGGAAAGCCATGCAATTCCTCTTTGGTTTTCCGACCCTTGGAAAATCTCAGAGGGGAGGACAAAGCCAAGGCAGAGCTTTATCCTCGTGTGCATTTGTCTCAAGCAGTCACTTCCTTTTTTTTTTTTTACATCAAAGTATCAGCTTTTAAAAAAAAAATTAGGAGAGAGAATATACAGCAATTTAAGCACAGAACAGTTTGTTCAGGTCAGCGTGAGGCAGAAGGAAGCATAATACTGACAGGACTGTTTGCATGAAGTGTAAAACCACCTTTGTTTTGCTTCCATTCAGAATGCAGGAATTCACACTAACGCAACAATCCCAGGTATGTAGTCAAAGAACTAATTAAAAAAAAAGAAAACACCGTTTCTGCAGAAAGACAAAGCTTACATTGATCATAGGTGAAATTTTGCTAGGGTACAATACTGTTAAGTCAGATTATTTCAGCCAGAAATCCATGCCTTGATGAACAAAACAGATCTACCAGAGACTTACCTCCTTCCCTATGCTGACTGCCTGCACCTAAAAGCTTTCCACGGTAATTGCAGAAGGAGAATTGGTCCAACATGGGGTTAAGGGATTCTGAGTGCCCACAGCACACYCTGCCAGGCACTGAGCTGCACTCACCGTGCATCTGGTACGTGTACGGGGCTTGTCCTGCCGTCGGAGTACCGAAGCTGGAGCCATAGCTGAGAAATCCACTCTGTCCTGGGGAATGGCTCAGGCTGTCCTCTGTTTTAATGCCTTTGGGGTACATAGTGGGAACCAAGAGCAGAACGTGAGTGCTCATCATATAAAGATGTAAAAAAGCAAGTTTAGGGATTAGCAGTTTTTCATCTAGATTTTAACCTAATAAACTCTTTTTTCRTACACTTTCTTTTACATACAYATATATATATATATATATTTCATTATTTGCATTACCCAAACAGGTCTCTTAACAGCCAATCAAATTCATCACAAATAGTATTTGAGTCTGCTACATCCTGTGTGCACACTCAAATGCACTTTTGCTAAGATGAGTAAACAACCATGAATAATGTTGCTCTCAAAAACAATTTCTGAATGCATAGTTCTGTTATAGAATTGAACAAACTCACTGACTCATGAACTTTCTGAACAGTTATCAGATGCACRCAATCATTAACAAAGGAACAGGACCTTCAGCAAAATAATATCAAGATTTCTGTTCTCAACAGAGTTATTTTTCACTTGCATTATATTTTCAGCTTTGGTATCAAAACATTTATTGGCAAGTCCTACAGGAGGGTTATCATCTATTCAGTCAGATATAACATACAGCTCAGGAACAATAGGTAAGCCCTGAAGCCACAAAAATCTTTTCATTTCTAAAACCAGGCAATTAAACTGGGGGAACAGCAATAGCTGAATTAAACATTGCAAGATGAAACCCTTGCTGGTAATGAAAGAGGTTGATATTTTATTCTGAGATGCTGCTGAGATTGTACAGCTGTATTATTAAAATAAACAGCTCAAAGGTGCTTCTTATTACGAACCCTTTGGGCGCGATCCTCCCCTCCTCTGCATCCTATTTGCACAACAAAAAAAGGCCATTGGACACTCCCTGGGCACTGGGACTGAACAAAGACCCTCTTGATGTTTGGGCCTTGGATTTACACACTTTCCAGGCTGTTGTCATCTTTTAGCACTTCTAGGCAAACTTGTCAAAAGACAAGCTGAATTCAGGTGCCTTCCCCCGCCCCGAACATGCAGTTTTCTAGCTTAAAAAGCATCTCTTAAAAGCAACAAGTCTGTGCTTGCTCAGGTTTGCAGTAAGTTCTCCCGGATAATATTTTCTCTAATAAACATCACCTATTTCAGCTTTAGGTGAGAAGAACTGCAATACAATTTGAGTACAAGCTGTGAAAGGCAGGAAGTTTATTTGAACAGTGAGGGGACACGTGCTGGTGCAAGTGTGTAGCTTCATCACTGCTGGGGGAGAGAAGTGTGTGCAGAGAAGCCCCTTCTCCCAACATCCCCTGCTTTCCAATTCCATCAGCACTCCACAGGCAAGCATTCAACCTACCCCAGTTACAATCAATCTTCAGGGCCTTTTTGGAAGCCTAAAAATTGTTGTCAGACAGCGAAATAACTTAGCAGCAAATTAATTTCCACATAATGTTCTGTTTTGTCTAGAAACTGGCCGAGTTTTATTTTTTGTGCCTAAAAACAATACTGCTTCATTGTTCTTGGTTGTCAGCCAGGTGGAGTTTTTCATATGCTGTRTTGAGTATCTCAGAGAGGGTGTATGGGCTGGGGGAGGGAAACCACTGCTCAAGGATGCTAAGAGGTCATCCACAGGATTTATAAGCAGCATATGGGCCTGACACATGTATGCCCTAAAGCCTCTAGGCAGTAGCAAATGGCTCTACTTTCACCTGCTCTAACAGGACAACTGTTCAGAGTTTTCCTTGGAAATCAGCCAGCTGATGCAAACACACAAATAGCTCTAGGAAAGGGTCTCAAAACATTCCTCTCATCATCCTGGTGGAGCTTTGGCTCTGCCAAGGCCACTTCCCCAGCCTTCCACACTGCTGCACTGAATTTCCCTCCAGTAAAAGCTTTGTCAATGGCTGTACAAAAGCTTCTTGTTGGGAAGAGATACTGTATTTGCCAGGTAAACGAAGGTGTTTAAGAGCACGAAAGAAAACAGGAGTGGAAACAAAACTATGAAGCCATTTTAATCGTGCAAGACTCAGCTCTCTCTGGATCAGCCAGAAATAAGCCCAAAACGTTCTGCTAAAGAGCTGTACCTAGACAAGAGCAACATCTCTCTGGTCTTTAGGAGTGGAAAGAACTTCCAGCTTCCTCAAGAGCTCGGTATTCCCATGTAGAGCTTGAGGACACTTAACACTTGGTTTGCCAGGCATTCCTCTGTCAGGAGTGCTGGTTTAATGAGTTCCCTGTGTGGATCCCCCAGCTGCTCCTGCCCAGCACCATCTCCCCACAGCTGTCGGCAAGGGTGTGCAGAAAAGCAGGGAACAAAGCTGACTGGGGTTAGAAATGTTGACTGCACATACAGCTAATAACTGTCCATTTAAACACAAACTGTCTTCCAAACCCAAAGTACTCTGTAACATTTTACCCATGCCTTATTCTGCTCTGAGCATTGGTCCTTCTGTAATAACATACAGAAAGYTTTTCTTAAAGTACCTTGTGCCACTGAGACTTTAGGAAGAATCATGGAAGGCAAAGTGTAGTTTTCATAAATATCATATTTACTGCAAGATACTTGAYAGTGAGTCATGAGAACACTCAGTAGCTACTACTCCTAAGTGGCACATCCTACTGAATCTGAATTTCTCATATCCTACTACTGACTGGCTCCAAACTTACCTATTTTTTTAAAAACATAACCCATGATATGAAGAGCTGACAGGTGGCTCAAAGTAAAAATTTAACATTTTTAAAGTCAGATTTTCCTCCAAGCCTAAGAAGTGAACGTTGCTGAGACACAAACAACATTTCACTCTGAAAGCTTAGAGACTTCAAATACATTTTGCAAGCAACAGGAGGACGACRTCCTCACAGGTACCACGACTCGGGAGTACTCACTGTAGGAGGGGATGCCGTAGGGCTGCCCCGGGGCAGGATAAGCAGTGTATGCAGCAGCCTGCTGGATTCCCGTGCTGTACTGAGTCTGTCCGTATGTTGCCATTGTTGGGAAGGATGGGACTGTCACTATATGGGTATAATGCCTATTCAGAAGAAGAAAAGAGAAGGTTTTAAGGCAATAGTTACTGTACATGATCTTCTAGAGCACAAGTAGAACAGTTCTAGACATCTTGTTAAAATAACATGATGCTGAATATTTTGGGAACTTGGAATTGACTAGACTGAAGCAAAACTTTGTTTCAGTACATGGCTCCTGAGATGAGCTACCGGATTAAGCCACCTAAATCCATGAGGACTAAGACTGTGCAAAACACATGCAAGTTAAAAAAATAAAATCAACACTGATTTTTCGTTTTTCATTTTGAGTTTGCCAAACAAGTGAGTGTGATGGGAAACCTCTGACATTTCAATATATCCCTCTRTGGTCACTCATAAACACAACAATATTCAAATTGATAAGTTCTGGATTCCTAGGGGTACGAAAATACAGTGCACAGTACCTCAAACCTGATTTCACTCCATATCCAAGAAGACTAAGAACTAGTTACTTCACTGTGCCAGAGACGTGCGGGGGAACAGGTGGAGGGGCTTAGGGCAGATGTTTTTTAAGGTGACAGAAGTCTGCACAAAATGGCTGTTCAGCAAAACACGGATTTTAAATTACAGCACTTGGCACGAGCACTCACTTTGTGGTGTACAGATGGAGAGGACACTGTGGTGCTGCTTTGCTGCTGCCTGGAAAACAAAATTAAAGGGTCTTAGACTTTCATCATGTTCTGTTCTATGGCCAAGCTGACACAATGGTTTTTACCACTGCTGGTTTGAGAAAAATATACAGGAATTAGAAGACTTTTTATTTTTTAATTAATATTCCCAAACTGAGGGAGGTAAGAAAAGATATTCTCCACTTAACAACAAATGTAGATTTAGTTTTTAACTGAGGGTGATGCCAATTGATTAAACTACCAGTTTCTTCTTCTCATRGGACTGATATCAGTCATGAAGCTGGGCTTTGAAGTGATGACTCATATGCTAAAGGCTATAAAAGCCAATACTGTGATTGCTCAAGTGATTTAAGCTCACTGCACTTTTCACTCTCTTGCTTTTTTTGGTACTCCCCTAGACCATGACTCACTTTCTTTAATGTGCATTAAAATGTATCAAATAATAGTAAATATTAAATATACAACATCATAAACCTCCTTAATTTGAATTTTTTGAGTTAACTATAGCCTCCCTTATTGAAATGCCAAAAATAAAAAAATTACATCAGCAGAAAAGCTATCACAAGTTATATGTGCAAGATGCCTTCTAATGGACCAAGCAGTTGTGTCCTGTAATGCTACCAAAGAAAAATGTGCCACCAGCTTTATTCAGAGATAAATTTGGGTTTACTTGGTTCAAAATTAAAAATAAAAATTTCTACATTAAAAACTTCAAGTTGCCTGCAAGTTGTACTGAAAACATCATACCAAAATGCCACCATGAGTATTTTGCAGGTTGCTTCCCCAGTGCCATCCAAACTTTGCTTCTCGGTTTCTGGCTGGAGCTGCCGTTATTTCAGCACTATAAACGCCAAAACACTCTCACAATCACCAATAATGACATTAGGCACAACTGATTCAGCCTCTGTGTCTCCTGGCTGCATCAATGAGCACACCAGACTAACTGCACATGGCTTCTCCACACACCTTCAGTGACCAAAACAGCACAACTTCCTTTGTTCAGGCACTGGTCAGCTGAAGAATTAAACATTTAAACCATTTTTCATTTAATGAAATAGGCAAGTACATACGAACTCTAAATACATGCAAATAGTCCCATGGGTTTGGGTAATTTGTTATGCTGTAAACATGGACAGAATGTCCAAAAAGATCCAACATGCTCACATCTGAAATGTTCTTCCTGATTTAGCTCTCTTTTGAAATTGTTCCTTCCTACCTAATTTTTTCACATTTTACATGGCTTGATCATTTTACATTATAACATGGAGATTACACCAAACTATTTTAAAAAACACTGCCATTTCATCTGACCTTCTTAGACTAAATTTCAATCAAAATTGCATAATCACGAGCTCTTACTAAAAATATTAATTACTAGGTATTATTCTTTTTTTAGAATGTTAATTTACATAATTAACCATGAAACCTGTAGAGGCCTAATCACTAACAGGATCACCCTAATCACTGGCAGGAACAAAACCATAAAAGACTCTTTCTTCACATTCTTGCAACCTTCCAGCACCTCAGAAAAGTAAAAACRACCTGCAACCCTGCCTTAGTTGCTCTACCTACAAAATGTGGTACAGTAACCTATTTCCCAAGCAACAGGCAGAGAGGTTTAGTTTAAAACACTGACAAAGSACAGTGTTATACAAATGTACATATTACTGACAGAGGATGATGTYAGAAAACATAAATATTCACTTACACACACACAGGAAAAAGACTGGGTTTAAATCAAAACAGGGCTTACCTGACTCACCTTCAAACTCACTATGAAAACTTTGCTTTGACTTACCTGAAAGAAAACAGTTTAGAAAATCAGATTTTTAGATTGTGAAAACAAGAACGACACCATTTCTGTCTGTCCCTCATTACCAAACAGAATTGCATTGAAGAAATAGRCATTTTGTAATTTTATAATGCCTTTTACATTGAAAAATATCAGAACAGACTGAGCATAAGCCTAATTTCTTTTCTCTTGGAAAAACACCACAGCTTCAAACTTTTTTTTTTTGTACAGAGTAAATAAGTTTGCCAAGAAAGCCAAGTAGGAATTTACTGTGCCTGAATATGCAATATGTTACTGTCATTGACAAGAAAAGGCAAAGCTSATCCTACAGGCAAAATGTACACTTGAAAATTATAGATATAACTGCACATGTCATGATAAACAGACRTGAAAACAATGGGCCAGACAGCTACATGGACATCTAAATGAGTAAGTACTATACTAGATTTGCTAAATTTAATATTGTATGTGTAACACAGAGCAAAAATTTGTATAYGTTTATTGCATTAAGAGCTCTGTCAGTCTGAGAATTTTCACAAATTGTAATTACAATACACAAGTATTTTCCTGTTCTTCAAATTAACAAGTATTTTCAAGGGAAAGACCACAATCTTGGTAGCACAGGGGATCATTAAGTAGAAAAAACCACCATAATATTTCTATAAGAAACAAATCCACATGAGCTGTCACTGGCAAACTGGTGTCCAACAGTACAACTCCTGTGCTGGCTCTTATTTATACTGCATAATAAAAAACAGTTCCTGCACCRAGATGTTTACAAAACGATGTACCTAAAAATCATTTCTAGCTCTAATCTTTTCTGCAAACAGGAACATTTCAAAGGATGTTTCCTTTAGACTGTTATTCCTTCTACTGCTCTGGTAAATAGGCAGTCATGATGTACGTGATTTAATCACGCAATTCTTAATGCCTTAGCAAACATGCAAACAAAACATCTCCTGGGCTTCTAAGAGCCTATAAATGAAGGGTTAAACATACTACTAAAACATAATAGCCAGTGCCTTTTCCTAACTCCCCTCTAACAGGAAGGCTGACAGATTCTGACCGCAGCAAACAATAGCTGGGATTGTACTAGCAAGAACTAGTTCAGCTGCATCACTTGCCAATAATTTTTTTAGCAGATTTAACATTCTTCTGTTTCCTTCACTTGAACAGTATGATGGGGGGGGGGAGGAGGAGAGCAGATAAATTTCCATCAGAGCCTCAACCACTGAAAGAATTTGTCCCCGGTACCTGCCAAATGCGAAACTCCAGAGCAGAGGCCAGCAGGCTAACCATTTGGGGATGGCAGCAGCGATCTCAGAGCCTCAGAGCGATGCATACTGGGGCACAGAGCTGCTTTGGCAAAGAGTTTTCTGGCTGCTCCATATGTTTCGGGGCCTGGGAGCCCCCACAGTCCCCACCTCAACAGCAGCAGCAGCAGCACAGCCACCAAAGCCCAGGGCTCACGTTCACATCCACTGGGGCTCCAGTGGGTCCAAACAAAAACTACTGGGTCTACACAAAATAYAGTTTACACCTGCAGTTCTTCCAGTGGAACAAACATAGATACATGCATGTGTGTAAATGCAGGCACCAGCTATACACAGATATATACCCACTTCTGAAATATTTCTATTCCATTTGCATTCAAACCATTGCGGAACTAAAGGATTCAACTACAACTGGAGTGTCTACAAAAAATACTCAAAAATCTCAATTGTTCACTGTAGAACTACTTGTCAGAAGCATAGGCCTTGCAGTGGCCAGTTCCCTTTAGTTACATATATATATGTTATGTTAAAGCCAGCGAACAGTAAGCAGAAGAGCAGCCTACCTTCTATGTCATCTGGAGCCGTGGCATAAATGTGAGAAAGGTTAAGCTTCAGTCTGTCAGGGCACTCTCTATTTACAGTCAGACTGGGTGATATCACTAGATCTAGCATTTCCTTATACCTGAAGGAAAACAAAGGAAAAATACAATTTATTCATTAATTATGCATGCTTACTAATGATTCAATTTTTTTTCCCTAAGAGTATAAATATTAAAGCTGATTACCTAAACCCAGGCTTCATATAAATTCTACATAATAACATTCACTAAAGTTTTCATCAAAGGGAAATGCTGAATTAAAATGCAGTACTTGCTTCCTTGGAGATTACACCCATCTGATTTATGATTTCCCTTTCTTCCTGGATTTTCCCATACAAAAACTGAATTCCTGATCTCTCATATGCCATCTAAGCAAGAATATACACACCAGGACAGACTATCACAGGCTGAAAATGAAGCTGAGGGCAGTTAAGAGCATTATGTAGTCTTAATAAAGTTAGTACTGGTGACAGGATCAGCTAACCAGGGGACACCCAAACCAGGCACCCAACCGCAATGTCCTGGCCATTAGGTGGCAGTGACACAAGGACAGTCCCTTTCACATTAACAGCCTTATCTGATGTAACCAAAATCTTCAAATTAACAACATCTAGGACTTGCATCTCTGAAAAAAAACGTAATTCTTTATGTGTGCRTGTGACCTACACTACAATGAAAGCTTAAAACCTCTGCATTAAACAAACAGTCCAGAAAAGAGGACTAAATCATTATTTCAGACCCTATGCACAACATCAATAGGTCTATTCATGTACACACCATGATTTTCAATATATGTGCCCATCTCCAGCTATAGACCTTTTCAGAAATGCGCTCCGAAGACACCTGCTTGAAATAGAGCTGCTTGCTTCCCTTGGAAGCGTTGGATGCTTTGGATGGGTATGAAATATGGCATTAAGTGCACAGATTCGCACACCAATGTTTGCAAGTTCGGGTAGAGACAGTGGGGTGAGTACAGTAAGGTCTGCTACATTTGATACCTGCCCAACTCCTGTTATGCAAGGCAGGTTTCCTTGAAACCTTTACCCCCATAATGTTCTCCCCTTGTTCCCCGTGCAACCAATGCCTGCAGCTAGAATTGTGAAGAACCCACTGCCCAAAGAAAATCTGGAGCTGAATTTTCTAATTAATTGTCTTTACTTCTTTTTAAATACGTACAATGCCACGGAAACCTATTTGAATTTTCCAGTACTAAATGAAGGTATTTTGCAGCTTTTGGTTCAAGCCCAGAACAGATGATGAGCTGAGAACTCAAGATTCTATGCCCTTCTTTGCTTTCTACAGCAACGTGGAGCATGACCTTACTTCAGTCCCCTGGAAGTCATCGGGAGGAATTAGGGATATTAGGGAAAAGCAYGACTGTGCTCTTGGACAGAGCAGGGCCTGAGCAAGAGCAGATGGGGGAGAGGGAATACAGGGGTGAGCGGATCCAAGGCACTTGGCTGCAGCCTGCTCAGGCTCCCCGTTCCCTCAGCACCRAATGCAGAGGCCACCAAGGCAGCTGGCACATCCCTGCTCCCAGGCTGGCACCTTCCTGAGCTGGACTACACAGGCAGCAGGTGGCATGGCAGCAACTGGCTGATAACAACCCACAGCACACCTAAAACATTGTGAATTTAAAAGCAGCAGCACATAAACCTGAAATCTTCAGGCTTCTGCAATACCAATCTATGCGGTTCTGGGAGAAGCTGAGAAGTTTGTTTTGATTTTCTGTCTAAATACCACTGTATGGCTTTACCAGCTTTGAGAAACAGAAAACCACATACTTTTTATCTGAACCCCCCCAATTCCGTTTACAAAGCTTGCAAGGCCCTGTGAGGGAGGGCAGGTATTGTTCTGAACAGGCACAAACCAGACGAAGTATTTCACCTGTAACTGAACAGCAAAGACCAAAGCCGAGTTCATTTTCACTTTCCCACCAACGGCTGCCCAGGCAGAAAAGGCACAAACCCTCTGTGAATTCACAGAACTGCCAAAAATGGGTATGAAGAAGCATAGCAGCTCATGAGAGGCTTCACTCAGCCCTCACAGCACCGGAGGAAGTTAAGCTCCATCTCGTACCTGCACACAGAGGCTTTACCAAATAGTCTGCTCCACAGAGGCACAGACTGTAGGGCAGTAAGGGATGGTCACAGCCCTTCTTCTGCACACTGAGCTTATGCCAGAGAGAAAGAGCTTTTTCTCCTGAAATGGCTCATCTCACCCTTTTGCTGGCACAGCCAGCCTGCCACAGAGAAAGGGCTCAGGAATATTTTTGTGGTGCTTCCCAGAGGGGTGGAAAAAGGTGTCTCCTACAAGCTATGGCTCCTAAAGCTCCCTGAAAAGCAGCAGGGTGGGCAGGGGCTCTTTTCACAGAGGAATTAGTTTATTCAGATCTATTGGCACCCGGTTAAATTTTGTCTGCATGGCCGAGAAGGCAGGGTTCCATTTCATACAAGTTTTTCCTTTCCACTCTAAGCACCATCTCACTTCTTTTCCCCTTACTTCCTTAGTGTTATACCTGAACTGAGGGAAAGCACTGATGTCCCAGATCCTGTCAAGCTGGGGATGTTCTACCTTGTTTCTCAGACAACACATGCCCTTCAGCATAATCCAAACCCCCATCATTCATGACACCGCCCAGGCTGTTGCCAAGTGAACAAGAGCAGATGTTTAAAGGGAAATGATATTTTATAATGATTAATGCACTTTAATTACATCATTGTTCAGAGATTTCATTAGCTACTCTCTGACTGATGACTTTTCTACTGTTTTTGTTCTGTTCACTTTTGTATTCACAAAGTCACATCATACTTTCCTGTATTTATTCTATAACATTTTCCTGTGTTTTTTTCTGCTCTCATTTTTCTTTAGAGTATGTATTAGTTGCATGTACAAACAGGTAACTTTCCACAGAACTGCCTGTCTGGTTGTGCATGTCACGTACGTGTGCTGCTAGTGGCTTTGCCTGTTCTGCACGCACCATTTATTGATTTATTCATGTGCATTTCTTGCCTATGGACTTCTTGACAAGAGTTTCTGAAATTCCAGTTTTAATGATGGCAAGCTACAGAAAATAGTAAAATAATGGAACAGGGCTGGTATTTAACACAGTAAATGACATGCTGGAGTGCAACTGATGAAAATATCAGGTCTTTGTTTTCTTTTTAGAGCGAAAACATTTTCTGGCTTAAGCAGTGTACAGTAAATCAGTAGTAAAGTTTGCTGAATATGAGCTTTTATTAAAACCAGTGATGGTAACATCTAGCATGCAGGGCTGACAGACATCTGGAAGAGCTTTTGGCTTCTATAATTAAGAAGAACCTTGTGTGAATTTGTTGCTCAGCTTTTCCATTAGAATCCCCTACTCAAAACCCAATATTTTGCCCTGAAAGTTGGCCCACAAAATCTCTGCCAAAAACAGAAACTTTTTTTTCTAACATTTAGGAAGGAAAAAATAGAAAAAGAAGTATTTTTTTAGTCATTATGAAGCTAGGAATGCCAGATTAAACATTTTAAGGTTTCAGATTTTTGATTGAGGTGTTGGGGCAACTGGCAAATCACGTATTCTTTTACAACGATGTTTTTTAAGGCACTGATTCCATACCCCAAGTCAAGACAGTCAAATACGTGCTGAAAGATCAAACTCCTCAGCGATCTCATCTCTCCCCAGAAAAGTACTCAAAAATGGGTGTAAGTGCAATGCCAAGGCAGGACCCGGCGTGCAGACTGAGCCTGCAAGGTGATGAGAACTCCACAGACAGTATTTTGAAAGGATGAAACAGGAAAACCACCATGGCATTGTGGGCAGCTGGAACCACACCACAGCTCTGCCTCTGAAAAGCCAGAAGGCACCAGCAACAGATGGATGAGACCCTGTCCAAAGCTTGAAGCTCTGCTGCTCAGGCATAACTTAAATCCTCTCTCAGTCTGCTCGAACGTGTTATTAACATCCTCCCCACAACACACTAATCTCAGGACCATGGGCATTTCCATCCTCGCTGTGGAGGCAGTGACTTGTGCCTGGGAGTCTGCACTTTTCACTGTACTCTATTTCTGAGGTGAGAAGACACTATTCTGGCTTCAATACGCACATGAATGGTACCACAAATGTTCAAAGGGGCATTTTCAGTAAATAAGACCCCTGGGTAGTATGTAGTACCAGGGTGAACTCAAYGGCCAAGTAATTAAGAGATCTGGGAGGGAATATGTGCAAGGAAGAGCAGAGCATTTGCCCCACAACAGCAGCAGTCTGCAGAAGGGCATTTGAGTGACAGGAGGTTTGATAATACAGTTCAGAAAGGAGAGTCAGGAGTAAAAGACACTAGAGGGGGAAAAAAGGCTGCCATAAGTGTGGGAAAAAATGAGAATGAGCTCTGCATCTGTCATCAGTGGGGGAACTGAAGAGTTAGGAGCCACGCAGGTGAGAAAGACAGAACTCCTCCTCTTGGGAAAAACCTGCCAGATCCTACAGTGGGAAAGAGAAGTACTTCAAGGGAGTGAGAAACTGCAAAGAGTGTTTGTCCATGAGGGGAGAGGTAAATACAGAAATTACGCTCCCTGCAACAATCCCATGCAATGATCTTCTCAAGAATTTTTACTCGTATCTGGATGGAGGCCAAGTAACAAGCTTAAACCACTAGATCTTCCTAAACATATGCATATGCCAACACAGAGCCCTAGGCAGGAGTGGTACAAGCCCAGTCCTCTGCTTTTAGCTTTGCTGGGAAGGGGAGGAGTAGAGGCAGAGATTGCAGCCGAATTGCAAGAGCAACATTTTTGTCTTGCTTCCATGACTTTATCTGGTTTTAATTAGTTGATCAACTGCTTTCATCTTTTTGTCCTCCTAAAAAAATGGTGCAGATTGCTAAGAAGTACTTTATGACTGCAGTGGTACTCATCATTAAAAAGGAGTCAGTCTGATTCTCCACTTCATTTCAGAAGTGAATCACATGCAGAAAAATCTGAAGATGGCTTTCTCAACCTCTGATTCAAAGAAAACAAATGAATAAAGTCCACCCCAATCCTAAAAATTTGTTTTTCATTAATTCATAGGAAATACAAGTTGTAACTTTTTTTCCCATACAGATAAAATTTTCAAAAGCACCTGCTATGCATCATTAATTTTCATTGGGAATTAAGACTTCTACTGTTTTAACTCCATGGGAAGCATAGTAGCTTAGGCAGCATTGCCAGGACTACTGGTTGCAAAATTCTGCTCCCAATTTTACTTTGCTCCTGTGCAAAAATAAAAGAATCATTCATAAGCAAAGAAAACACTATTATCTTGCAGCCACCTTCCACATGGTATAATCATAGTGAATCTCCCACACGGAAGATTTTGGCTACTTCTATCCACACRTTTCAAAAGCAGAGGAAAGTAATTTCATTTCCTCTGTCAGTACATTCCTCTCCAAGCTGTTTGGATGTTTTTCTCTCGATCTATAATAGATTCTTTGTTCCTTCCATTTCAAGAACTCAAAAATGCTTCAGCAGGTGAAAACCACAACACTATTTTCTCTTTTATAATGAGTCTTAGTTCGTTCACAAGTACATCTGATAGATGTACGCAGAGAAAGCCTGAACAGGCATAAASTTAAATCTGGGCTGGCATTAATACTCATGTCCAAGACTGACAGTACAGCCTTGATGACAAGATATCCTTTCAAGGTGACCTGCAGGGCAGCATGCCTCGGGCTGTTTATATTCCTGAGAGCTGCTTTTTGCTGATGTAATTGCACAATAAAAGCAGCAGTACTTGTCTGGATTTATCATTGCCCAGGCTGTTTCAGACACAAAAGTAAGAGGACTCCTCAGTACAGCTGCGGCACAGCCTCTGGGGTGGGGGTACAGAGCTGCATTAGCCTGCAGCACATACTGTCTAAGGCTATGGATGAAACCAAGAGGARCAAGACAAAAATTATGTGGTAGATAAGAAAAAAACATGGTTTGGGTTAACATTAAGATTTTCAAATTCCTCTTTCCTTTTAAAATGTGTTAATTCTAAACAAGTTTAAGAAAAATAACTGAGAAAAAATAACAAAACAGACCAATTTTTTCACACTTCTGAAACCACTATTGTTTAAAAACAACCAAAATATTCCATCAGCTTTAAAATCCTTCCCCACACGGTTTCTGTGTTTTGTCCTTTTTTTTTTTTAAATGAGACAGTCTTTTTGATCAAAATTTTACTTTCGCTGGAAGTTTTSTGTCTTGCTCTAACCCATAGACCAGACAGTAAAAAACAGATGAAAATTCCTGTCTCACGAATTTTTTGAGCCAAATTCACTTTTGTTTTTTCTTGAAAGGAAAGTCAGCCTTAAGATTTTTGCGTGCTTGGAACTGGCACAAATAATTGCATGCCTTGTTTCCCTGGAAGCCCTGAATTTCCAGAAGCACTGACCTGCTTCCCCAGGCTTCATCACCTGCTATTCCACACTSCTTGTCAATGGTTTTTCTTTAAATACGCTGTTTCCTTCTTGTCTCAGATGTGTTGATTTAGAAGAAGCAGGCTGTCTTCATAGAAAAAAAATGTTCTTCCTCCTCCTAGCTAGGCTTCACTACTGCCTTCTCAGATGCTCTTTTCCTGAACCACCCCCTCCCCTGCAGACACAGAAGAGACTGAGATACAAGAGGGGGACGAGCTGGGCTGAGATCTCCCTGCACTTCCAGCGATTAACATGGGAAGAGATTGAAGGAGGATAGAGCAGGGGAAGCACCAGCATTTTCTGGCTGAGCAGTCAGTCCACAATAAAGTGGATTCAGTGCTCATAAAACCACACAAGACAAGGTACCTTCGCCATTTGTTCTGAAGGCACACTCTGAGAGGCAGCTTGAAAATTCGAGTGAGCTCATGACGGGRTTCCCACCACAGACTGTCAACCTGGCAGCCTGACCAGAAATACATTATGACACTGGTTTGAGTCACTGGATCTTTTAAATTTCGTTTCAACAATAGTATTTCACTTATTCTAAGTCAAAATTAGAAAGTTGAATTCTTCACGAGGCCTTTTTTTGGTCTGTTGGACCGATTTGCTAAGTGGAGCAACACTTGCAAAAAATACTATTTGCCAAAGCTTAAAATTATTCAGCTCTCTTACTGTGAACAAGCAAGTACCACACAGAACAGGCTACAYTGATAAAGAAACACKCTGAGCTTACAGCCTAYAGTTGTTTGAAATATAAAATTGTATGTGTATGCATACACACAAATGTACATAAATAATCTCTTTCAGCTTCCACATTCCTCTTTGACATTCACAAGCTTTTTAATTTCATCACACCTCTTCCTACTCACATCCCTCAGGCATGCCAGGGCTGCATGTGACTGCAGAAAACCACTATAGCAGCTCTAGCTGCAGAATTGGGGCCCATAATGCAAAACAACTGCCTCCAGAGCTGAGGCTTCCCAAACCAAGGGTTGCAGAGTCCTGCCCATGACACTAGTCACTATTTAGGCACCTCTTTCCACTCTGAAGAACTACCCTCTTTACTCCTTCTTTTCAGAATTAAAAGGGTTAAAATCCCACTTAAATATAGTTGGAGTTTTTCCCCCTTCACTCAGTTTTCTGCTTTCTCCTCGCATGCCATGTTGAGGAAAGAGCAGCATCTATGTTTGGACATGAAACTCTGGTCTTATCAGCAAAAAATTCATTCTCAGGAGTTAACACAGATGTGGGTGTTTGCAGGGACTTATTTTGTAAAACATTTGCATATAGACATTGTAGTATAAAGCAATAACATAAGAAAATTTAAGCATCCAGAAATTGCTTCAGCTCTACCAGACCGGGATGGAGACAATAAAGCACTAACACCACAGAAAAAACAAACTGCCTCAAAAAGTAGTGGAAAATCACAAGTAGAAAACAGAGCTTTCCTTTCCTAACCTGTGGAGCCTTGGGCACACCTACTGAAGACTCCAATGGCATGAGAGAAACTATTTTTAAGTAATTATTTTCGTAAAATTAACTATTCAGTGTGGCAGGC
Source organism: Amblyornis subalaris (assembly GCA_018881555.1). Taxonomy (NCBI): domain Eukaryota; kingdom Metazoa; phylum Chordata; class Aves; order Passeriformes; family Ptilonorhynchidae; genus Amblyornis; species Amblyornis subalaris. The sequence continues at coordinate 121,811 of JACAXG010000143.1, read as the reverse complement.
AATAACTTCTGTGAAACTCTATTCAATGCAGCAGGACAAGACAAAGAAATGACCACAAGCTGCAAAAGGCTCGGGAGGGGAAGCACCTCACACAGCACACAGAGGCCATCACCAGCCACAGCTGCTGGCTGAACACATCCAGGAGCTGCAGGGCAACAGGCATTTCATCACCACACAGTTTCATGCAGGGAAAGTCGGCCATTAGCTGGAATGAGTGCCAAAGGGAAACATTTTCCAAGAAGTTTAGAATATCTATACCAGCCACATCCTAATACAAACCTCCTGATTCAAAAGGTAGTGATGCATCGCTCATGAAGCTGCCCCAACCCTCAGAGTGTCAGCAACCTGGTCTAGCGGAAGGTGTCTCTGCCAACAGCAGGGGAGTTGGAACTGGATGATCTTTCAGGTCTCTTCCAACTCAAGCTGTTCTATGAGTCTATGACGTTCCCACAGAAAAATCAATGTCTTAGAAAATACTTGCCCACACTGCTTGAGAAGAAATACTCTTATTAAAATCCACAGGTAACTGTGTGCAGGAAAAAGTGGTGCTCACTCACAGAGGAACAGTTCTCACACAGGACACAGTGAGATTAGTTCTGTTGCAGAGAGACAGCAGATCAAGCCCGAGTCTGAGATTCAGAAAACCTGGGGTTTTCTCCATACCAGCCCGTGGTAACTCAGCTGATTCCTTGGCAAGTCCTTTGTGCCACCACTGTGCTTCCTGACCTTTGTGTGCCTTCCCTAGATAAGCTGCAGGACAAGTGTTCCTCTTCTATGGATGTGAAGCATTCACTACTGCAATGGTGTCCTACTCTTCTGTGAGACCTCCAGATACTACTAAACAACAATAACAAAAATGATATATAACATATATACATATTTTTTTTTCCCTAGGGCTGCAGTTTACCTTGAAGTAACACAAAGCAGCTTTTACTGAGTTCCTCCAATCACGATGAGATTGGGCAAGTTTCTCAGGATTACATTAAGGCCTCTGTAAAACTGGGAACTACAGTATAAATTGCCAATTAAGCTCTTTTTAGAGGCTGGAAAGTGCTCTGAAATCTTTAGGTGAAATCTGTCACACTGCTGCAGTATCAATATCCATGCCAATGAATAAAGACCAACGTGAGCATGAGACAGCCAAGAAGGAGGCGAGGCACGAGAGCTGTCCTTCAGGGCATGTTCTCTCACTCATTTTTGGTCCAAAAGCTCTCCATTCCCAGACTATGAGAATTTCTTCACCATTTTGACTTACTTCTCAAACCTGTCAGAGTCCTGCAATGGCTCCAGCAACCCACTGGGAAAGGTAGGGCTGCCCCTTTATAACAGGCCTGTGTCAGCACCTCCGTTCGCAGCCTGTAAAGGAGGAGCACTTGGGGAATAATAATTCAGAAAGAGCTATGGGAAAAGAACTATGAAATGTAAGTTAGCAAAAGGACTTTGGACGTGAGGGAAAAGTCTAACATAACATTACAGGTGAGGCTGGAGTGAGAATGACGTACTCTCTCCTTGGTTAAACCCCTCAAGTGAGACTTTCTCCAAGCAGAGAAGACAGCAAAGAGAAAGGTCTGTTGTGCATGTAGAAGGTTGAAAGCATCTCTGATTGCCTCCTTTTCCTTATCAACAAAACAGCAGTGATGGTAATAAGCCTATGGCACTTCTGAACAGAACAGCTCTATTAACGCTGTGATTTATGGAAATACCAGATTCACAAAGTTTAGACCATTCTGTGATCAACACTGAATTTCTGGCTGGGTCATCTTCAAACATGTTGAATCAAATTAGTTAATCTTCATAATGTAACAAGAGCTGCTTCCCTCCTTTTGATCCTGCTTAGCACACTCTTCTCCATAAATGTAGGCAAAGCTTGTACAGCACTAATGCAGCTGCTATGAAGGGCACTACAAATGCAAGTAATCATTCAATACCATTTAACCCTGAAGGTGCTTCCCAAATGCATGGCCTGGATGAGGAAATCCAACTGTACTCTGATATACTTTCCCTGTTTGGATACAAAGTAAGTCAGGTTACCAATATGGATTTAGCAAATATTCTGATTACATAAATCAAATTTATAAACTTCTAACATTCCCTTAGTCACAATCCTTTCTCTTTGTATGAAAAGAGCAGAGGGTGGTCCCAGAAGAGAGGCTATCACTCAGCTGAATTTCAGGAAGTTATCCTTCCCTCCTCTTCTTCATGGATATAACTAAAGCAGCCTTCTCATTTTAAAGAGCTACAGCACAACAGCAGTGAGCAAAGTAGCACAATGTAATTGCTACTTATCTTGGGGATGTTAGGGGAAAAAAAGGACAATAATCAAAGGCAATGCTTAAGCAAACTGCACTTTAATTTGTTATTCGTGGAAACAATAGGAGAGAAGGAATCTACTCAAGAGCAAATGCTCACGATGTTTTCCTTGATATTAACTCCATTAATAATTTGTTTCTGTGGATATTTGAAAGTCAGGCTAAAATAACAATAAGGGAATAACAAACGGGACAGCATGATTCACTTTGTATGTTCAGGTGGGCCAAGGTCTGATTTCCCCAGAGTTTTGGTGTGACAATAGGCTGAAGCTTTTTCTTTAAGCCTAGGTGAAAGCTAACCCGGGCCCAAGTTCCCAAAGCTGTTAGCTGTTAGGTTTATTTTCAAGACAGAGGGAAGGAATTTTTGCAGGAACAACCAGAGGATATTATCAAACAAAGAGGAGTTACAGAGATCCTGCCATCCAGTCACTGATACACTGCAGGACAGCATGGAAGTGAAAACACCAAACAACAAATGCACCAACCCAATGCCATGCACACAAATGTCCCTGTTTTCCTTTGCAAAGTCTGATCTGATAAAGAAAAACACTTCCTGAAAGTGCCATTTTATGATATAAAACAGGCCTCAAATGTTAACAAAGTACAGAGGGACACTGACATTTGAACTGCAGGAGTTTTGTTTTCCGTCTTGTTTTTCCCCACTGTGAATATTGCATTTGAATAACTGGAATTTTTAAAATCTCTTTTCCTCCTTTCACCATGATGTAATGCAACTGTTGCACAAGAATAACAATGTAGAGCTACTGCTGCTGAAGCCAAGTTTGGCACCAAGAGAGATTAGGGTTGGCACCAAACACCACGATCTTTAAAATAAATTTGGCAGCTGTAGCTCTTGCCACTGCTGCCATAAACAGCAATCAGGGCAGTAAATGGAAAAGTGCTGAAAGAGACCGTGAGTTTGTAACTGGAACAAAGATGCCCATTAGCCAACCACTTAATCTAACACCTTCTCATATATGAAAAGTAAAGAGCTTTACAATGGCATGTCCAAATTAGCGGCAGTAGCAGGGACCAAAGTGTAACATAACGGTGCCTTTCATCTGTYCATCATACCAAACCGAGCCTACAAAACCCACTAGCCAGCTACCTGTCAGCCAGGAGAATTAACATGCACAACTGCAAGTTCCACTAGATTATTCAAAGAAAAATACTTAATCCATACATGAACACATCTGTCTCAACAAATTTCTCTTTCCAGTACTTTTCAGTTATGCTTTCCCGGGAGGGCATTTGCTCCTATTCAGTGATGCTGGAACAGTTCTCTGGAAAGAGATGCATATGCGTGTTTTTCTTCTTTAAATGCAGATGGAACAGAAGAGAAATGCAAGTTTTCCTCACTGTATCCCTCCTGGCTTGAGCTGAAAGAGCGTGGGCTGATTTTCTCTGCTCTATAAAAAGGGTCTGATGATTTGTGATGTGGACATCTGCCTGCAACTGGACAGATGCCACCAGCTTATTTCACACAGACAACTAGACAGCCATGTAATAGCAGCATCTTTCAATTGCTACTTCATTTAAAAAAAAAAAACAACCCTCATTACCTAGCAGAAAAACTCCATATTTCATCTCAAATTTCACTAACTTTAAAAATTCTTTAAGCACCAGCTCTGAAACAAGGGACCACCTTCACCAGGCATATAAAAGTCAGAAGTATGTGTGGTGCTGTAACAGCTTTTTGCGAATCTGGTTAGCACTTAAACACATAAGAACATTCAAGGCAGATTTCAAGCAATTTATCTCACCCTTTTATCAGTAACTTTCATCAATAGTACCAACATGTTGGGATCGCCAACATGGTGTTTGTGTAGGGAGGCACACAGAAGTTACAGACTCCTTTTGCAGCTGACTAAGAAATACATGAAACGCAAGAATTGGTTTAAAGGTGAAAACTTTTTTCCCCACTCCCAAAAAATCAAACAAACTGGAAAAAATACAATCTGATTACTATGACCAAACTTTTTTCCTGATGGCTTCAGATTCTTCAAAAAACCTGTCAAATCTGAAAACAGAGGGCAACTTTTAATGACCACAAACCATGGTCTCTTTCATTAGATGATGTTTACAGCTTCAGTGACAAAACCAGCATCTTAAAGCCCACTTTGTTCCTCTAAAGAGCCGTTTCCTCCTGTCATATTATGCACCACTCACCCTTGGGATCACCAGTCCAACTCTCAAGAAGCTACTCTGTGACACAGCTCATCACCTCTCAGGCCACCTGTCAACAGCGACCGCTTGGGCACAGTGACAAATTGGGGACTGCTGGGAACACGAGCGTGCTGGGATCCCAACCAGCAAGAGACACCTGCTTCATTCATAGGACTGCAGGGAAGCTTGAGAGAACTCACTGCAGGTACAGGAAATGGCAGCTACTTAGAGCTCTTTCGAATAATCTAAGAAAAGAGTTTTATCATCTGTACAGATTAAGAAATCCAGCTGCAAGTAAACGCCAGCTTTTGCTACTTGGATATTTGAGAACAAACTTACATGTGCCATTGAGAAGGTGACAGCCTCAGACTTAAAACTCAGATTTGATCTGCAATTTCCCTGGCTTAAGGCAAATTTCTCTCGCACACATGGCACTTCAAAGGCCCTCACCCTTTCACAGCCCAGAGGAGCAGCCTGACAGCCTGGTTCATCCGTGGATGTGTTTCCTGACATTGGATTAACTTCAGCTCATCACCTTCAGTGTAGCTTCTCTCTGACACTTTTACGGACTAAGTTCTACCACAGACAAAAGAATCAAAGTCACTTCCTCCCTCCAGCTACTGCAGGATGGCACAGGTATGTCCAGTTCACTCCCATGCAGCATGCAAAGATGCTCTTGCTGACTCCAACCGTTTGCGGCAATGAGCTACCAAAACATAACAAATAAAATCAACAGTGCAAAATATCTGATTGCAGTGCTTGGCTCCCAAAGGAAATACAGCAGCTCACCTCTTTTCCCCCCTCCACAGAAAACTTGGTAACTCCAGTGAAAAACAAGGAAAAAGGAGACTGTGCCTAATTTCAGTTTGTTTGTTGTTTTTTTTATTAGTGCATATACAGGAGTAATACAAAAATTGGAGCAAAGGTGCCTGAGCTCAGACAAACTACAGTACTACATTACCTCAACTACTAATTAGAGAGTCATCTTAAAGTATTAACACAAATATAACTGCTAGTAGAAAAACAATTTACTTTTTTCTCTCGAGTGAAATTATCAGAAAAGGCAAATTTGATGCCATGGCCTAGTGCCCAGGGCTCTTGTTAGGGAGACTTAGATTCAGTTCTGTGCCAGCCACAAGTTTCCTGTTACCAGAGYAGTTTACAAAGCCAACTCATACTGAACCTGCTTGCCTCTGTTCCCCTACTCTGACAGGTTTCTGCATTTTTCCACTTCTGAGCATGCTGAGCTCAAAATCATGAAGACAACATGCTGCACTCAGCTAAATCAGCACAAGGGCATGAGGGAGAAAATTATATAAATGCTAAAGACAGAAAAGCAGCCCTACACCTGTGAAAAATGCCATGAAACCAGCGCAGTTCTGACTTTCGCTTACTACTTCAGAACCTTTCTCTGCTTGAGCCCGTGCAGGGAGCAGGCACTGCCTGCAGTTGTCAGAACCAAACAGAAGCCTAAGTCTCACATTCCTATTTCCCCCTAGACCACATAATATCCCTCCTCATTCCAGCACTCAGCTTCTGCATCGTTTGGCTGTGTAACTCTTTTATCCCAGCCATCTCATTCCAGTTGGTCTKCTCCTATCTGGAGCAATAGGTGCCAGGTTTGTCGTGCATCTTCTGTTCGCACATGTCCCGCCGTGGTTCACATGAACCATAACCAATCTGCTAACCCCTGGACAGCTGCTGGTTTTACAGGCTGTCATCACAAAGAGTGCCTGTGTGCCAGCTTGGAGRGTTTTTATTCTTTAGGAGCCCAGCAACTGAATTCATTCAGTTCAGCTGCAAATTTAAGCATGGAGTTGAARTGGCACAATTAAGAGAACCAGGCCTGCTTAGTTCAGCTTCCAATGACAAACTAGCACTTAAAATCCTGCATCGTTCACTTCTAAGATAGTTCCTGAAAGTTAATAGAGTGCATTTGCAGCAACAGATATTGCAGAGTAAATGGGTGCAAAGAATCCAAACTGCAAGGTTTCACAGGAGAGGAGAACATGTGCCAGAACCACCTAAACTCATCTAGGAACTACCTCCTTAGTGTTCATGTGCCAGTTGGGTGAAAGATAAGACAAAAATCAGTGAGAAAATAACAAAAAAGCAGGAGAATCTGTGACACTAAAGTAAAAAGCTCCTGGGATGTGGGCCTGAGAAAAGCCTTTTGAAATCCTATGGAGTACTACTGAAAAACATAATTTCTGTAACCTTTCTGTGCGCTAGATAAAAAAACAAACGCAAACAAAACCCACAAAAACTTTCTGTACAATTTCTAAACAAACAAAACAAGTTTCTGCTAGAATTACACTCCCTCTATTTCCCTCTAATTCTTGTGGACTGCCCACAAGAACTCGAGTTTCTGGCTTGTTGGAGAAAAGTTAACATCTAATTGAAAAAGGCAACGTTTTCCTTGTCCTGTCACATACCACTCTGCCACTAAATACGTGGGACAAATAATTTGAAAAGCACGTACACACACCTTAAGAAAAAGTCCAAATTTTAAGAGCAACAGCCTGACAGTGAAAGCTGTAAGAGTTAAGATTTTTCTCAAAGCTAAGCATACATTTTTCCATGCAAGCAGCTGAATCATGGATATTTTAAAGAGTAGTTTATTAAGCACAATACAGCATATCTCCTGCTCAGCTCTAGAAAATGTGTCCAGTGCTGTACAAAACATTAAAAAGCATTTAAATCTGGAACTTGCTGGCATCCACTGTCACAGCAGAAGAATTGAGAGAACTAATCTAACAGCTGTCTGGAAACACAGCAGACTTATACTGTGGGTTTAGTCATTAACTGTACTTCTCTGACTTATACCAAAACACTGGTGGTCTTGAGACTAATGCCATATATGGCAACCCCCAAAACACAGTCCTGCCTCCAGGTTGCTGAAATTAGTTGCCCTGCTACTTAGAGGAAGCATTCCAGTTTGGTTAATAACAAATGGAGTCAAACAAAACAGAGAAATAAAGGCTATACATAAAAAAAGCTCTGTGGTTTTTGACAGGAGTACTCAGGTGGGTGGAACCCCAGGGGAACTTCACTCCATAAGGTTTTCCTGTGGCAGCTCCTACCATCTCCACTCTTCCTGATGACCTTGTGCACTCCAGGGCTGGAGGAGAGCAGAGATGCTACAGACTTGGGAGGCAACTGAGTAGACTTCTGTGGATAATTCTTGTGAGAACAGACACTAAAGATATCAGAAGCAGAAATCAGTTCAATCTCATATAGCAAGGCAAGGTACTAAGAAGCTTTTCACTGTCGTTTTGTTTAAATATTTTTGAAGACCTAGATTTTTGAAGACTGCTATCAAGGACAACACTGAGGCAATGTGAAAGCTGAGCCTGGCTTCTCCTCTCCACCTCCCATCCCCCAGGCCCCTCTCCCTGCAGTTTATTTGGCAGAGGCGATGCACAGAGTCTCATCCAACATTGCTACCCGAGTGTTCCTGAACATGATTAATTTGCTAATGATACAAATCTCCAAACAGCACGTTAGTCCTGCTGATGATTCATGAAATGCCAGAGATCATTCCCTCACCAGCGATAAGCTCTTTCAAGCTCGTGGTTTTGTATGAAACCTCCTGCAATTTCTAAGGCCATTCTCAACTGCACATCACCCCCAGCCAGGGCAGGGGCAGAGCTGCAGCAAGGACTTCTGTAATGAACTGCAGGTTATATATACACACAAATAAAATAGAGGGTCGGATTATGAATTCTTGCACAATTTCATATGCAAAAAGCCCAGAGTGTGCTTTGGAACAGAGACAAGCCTTACTGAGCAAACACTCTGCTTGGTCTGCTCTCCTCCCAGGATGCAAGTGCTCACCAGCAATTGCAAAACTAGGGAACGTTTCCTTTTCTCGACTGCTCACAATATTGCCCTTGGCACCCCAATGGCCCAAGATGCACGAGTAGAGAATCCAAATATAGTCTCAGAAACTTCAGTAGTTTTTCACATTTCTTTGCCCGACATTGCCTATGCTGTACAATCCACCTGAAAACCACAATACTCAAAGAGTTGATCTAGTCCCAGCACCCTCTTCAGCAGAAGACACTAGTGATACCCTACCCTCAGCTATGAGTTTATTACTTTGAACAATAACATACAGGTTTTGTTTTTCTTCTTCAAGCAACATTTGCAGTCAGCTTGCATTTCCTTGTGCTTTTTCTCCACATTTATGCAGACTGTAAGTTATTTTTACCTATGTGGAATAATCACAGATAGCCGAAAATATTTAAGATATGAGATCTTTACTATGACCAGCCAAGAATCCTACAGTTGTTTTTTTTTGTTCTGACAAGTTAGCCCTTGCTTAACAAAAACACTTCAAAACTGGAATAGCTAGGGTTGATAGGACAGTTTTGGAACCTTTCCCGAGTTTTATGGACTGGCATTAGCTACTAACTCCTGTAACACTAGGCTACCACAAGACACCTCTGCAGAATGCCATTTGTTTTCCTGTTGCTACCTTCCCACAAGCTGTGTTTCCAAAGGGTGTGGTTACCTCTCTCTCCAGTGCATTTACTTGTCTCCAGTAYGGGTGTGCTGAGACATAGTTGGAGCTCTATCCATGTTCCTTGTCTATAAAACAAGGCATTAATTTGTAAGCATTAATAAGCATGCCATCCATCAGGGTTTGCATGCCCAGGGTTAGCCAGGGGGATCTTCCACTTGTGGTGCCTCCAAGGTCAGATGTTTGAACCACATTCATGGGTCATTCTGGGCCTGCCCTGAATGCTCTCCTGGCACAGAAACAAATCAGTCTGGTCAGACTTCTATGCATAAACAAGTGATTTTTGTATTGCTAAAAAACTGCTCAATCCTTTTGCTATTCTCTCCATTCCTCAGGCCCATTTACAGCACTGAAATATTTCAAAGAAGCGACTCAGTGATGCCATGTACTTCTCTGCCCTGTTCCAATTGTGGCACGCTCTCCAGATTATGACATTGCACTACGACAATCTCACATCACCTTCAGGTTATTATTCCAAGCCAACGAGAGTTATAAAACCTGAATTTAGAACCTGGACACAAAGAGAAGTAACAAAAAGGAGGAAACAAGATTTGGCAATTTGGTAAGAAATCCAGACCTTCCCTTCCTATCATAACTAAAAATACCAATCTGGAATGGAACTGCGTATGTACTGCCTAAATACTATCGTGGCTTTCTTTTTACTTTATCGTAACAACTGACCAATGTGTGTGCATTTAACATTAGGGCACTATCAGTTATAAAATAAAACTTGTACATTTGATAGAAAAGCAGTTTCAAACCTGCAGTTTGTTTTGTAAACCAATGTAACTCTGGTTGCATTTATCAGACAGGAGACAGAGAGAACTTTACATATACTTGTTTAAATGTACTTCTGTGCTCAGACAAGCCTCGTTTCAACTCTACAGTTCTGTCTACAAGCTGGTAAAGCCATTATTGCCAGAGAAATCTCACAGGAGCAATAAAACAAACAAACAAACAAACCAAGACCCACAAAAACTTAACACCAAAACAACCTATCTTCATCTACACACACAGTCTTACTGAAAAATACACATGCAATCAAGCTACAATTAGCTCCTGACTCTACCAGCAACCTACGATGCCAGAGATCACCTGCTGTGCATGAGGCTTTTAAAACTAAACATTTCGTTTCACTCTGGGCTCTGTCCTGGTTCTCTGCTTCCAGCCCGAAATGAATTGAAACTCCAGGCACAGAGGTGAGGCTGTGGGACCAACACTGCTGCACTCCTGGAAGCAGAAATGTTTGAGCAAAGGTGAGGAGGTCGGACAAGGGCAAAGTCCCAAGTAATTTTAAGTGGTTCAGCTAAGTAGGGAAGGCTAATGGGAAACCATTTTAATTTGTTACAGTCATCCCTAGTGAATAAAAGGACAACGTTTTTCTTCAGCAGCTTGATTACAAAGCAGTAAATCCCTCTGTGTATATAAAAGATCTATGAACAGTATAGATCAAATGTCAAAAAAAGATTTGTACTATGTGTTGGGAACAGTTTTAGATACTCAATCATTCTCATTTTTAAATACTTCCAACAATTATTCTCTCCCGAGAAACAGACATATGTAAGCAATTCTGCCATTCTCTTCTACAAAGACACAAAGTACTGACATTTTTGCAGCAAATGTTTTTGGACCTTCTCTTTCCATAAACACCTAAAAAACACAGTCTTGAACACAGAAACATGTAATCTTTCCCTCTCTCCTCACAACACTTTCTGAGTCCTGCTGGTAACAAAAAATTTATGCTGCTTCAAGCACTGGCTGTAATCTCTACTTTACAGACCCTAGGCAGCAGTAAATATGCAAACAAAGCACAGCTCAAGGTGACAATATCCTTCAGCAACAGAAATATCTGGGAGTAAGAATTATGCTAGAATAGGATTGTTCTCCAATTGCTGACCGGGTTTTTGTGCAGTGGATCAATTTCTTTTTCCCTGAACAACTGCCAGTTCTGATAGACCCACAGGCCTGCATACAACCTATTTCACTGCACTTGTCTAAGATGGGATGGAAAAACATTTAAAACAGTGAAAGCTGTAGCCACTCAGACACAGGTTCCTTCTAAAAAAGGATTTTTTTTTAGTCAGAAGCMGGATTTTTAGGCTTAGAAATAGAATATTCAGTCATTAGGAATTATTAAGCTTTTCTAAAGCTTTATAACTCAGCGGAAAACCCCAAATATTTGGTTTATTTCACAACCAAATAATGACCAGGTTATGGCAATTTGTATCTTGTGCACACGTTGTTTTTTCTCTGATCATGAGAAATAAATACTTGGAGACAAGAAGCACTTTGGTTACATCTACATTCACAGCAGGTCTTGGACCTCTACCTGTTGCTATAATCAACAGCCACCAAATACTGTCTGAAGCACAGAACACCTCTTAAAGTAAAGCAGACTCAGTACTGCATGCTAAATAGTTCTGTCAACGCAGGTTTTCAGAAACCTTTTTGTATTGAGTTTGCCTCTTGATAAGGAACTTCAGCCAGTCCTACAACTCTGGCAACCCTCGAGGTAAAAATCCTGACAGCCCCCCAGGGACTACTTAAGGAGAGATGTTACACCATGTCCTAGCACACACTTGTACCAGGACAAGGGGCCCTTACAGAGGGTTGGGGACATGATCACATTACCAATAGCTCAGCTATAGGGTGGTAATACTCCTTGAGAGCATATTCACGTTTTCCTAACTAAAGGACAACATTCTGCTGCTGGCAGCTCTACTGCACAATGCATAGCTGCTTCATCAGGCCCTCACACCAACACTTCTCCACTTCAGTGTCCTGAATAACACTGTCAGTAGCACCCTCAACCAGGTTTTGCAAAGATCAGTTCTGTCTTTAACAAATTTTTCTATACACAAGCAAAGCTGTATGCCACGGGCAGTGTAATTTTTTAAAAGGCTGAATTTTTAAACTTTTAATCCATTTACTGTCAATAAAGAACTTTACAGCAGTTTGGACATGTTGATATCGACCCTGGCCAAAGCAGGCTCTAGTGTTTGTGTTCTGTCTGCCCACAATGCTGTCTGTCACTTCTACTGGCTAAAATGTTCTTTTCTGTGGTTTTGCAAAGTGTCCCTCCCTGCTGTGCACTACACACCAACAGTTGGGTTTCATCTCATATATGGCTCTTTTGAGCTCATGGGGAGCAAGGGGAAGGAGCGAGAACAACAGGGGGTGGGACCCAAAGCTAAATAAATCAATGTTTCTTTGATCCTTTGGGATGAGTATGCTGTAAAAACACATGGTCATTAGAACTGTGATTTTATTGGTAAAAGACTTGGTTACTGGCACTGTATTTCAGCATGAACTTACATTATGGTACTAAGTACAAAGCATTCATTCTGTTTGTGGCTATAAGAATTAATCTCTTCCATGTGCAGAGAGGGTGTGTGATAATTCAGCTGAGATTCCCGTTGGTAGTCCGGGCAAGCACTCACCAGCTGCAGGGCTTTCAACAATACACAGCAACAGCTCCAAGAACAAATGATGTAACTAACACCCCTCTGAGCCCTACCAAGCAGGGCCAGAGCAGCCTGCTCATTTTAGGGTCTTCATCCAAGTAGGTTGTCAGAAACCTGAAAACCTGAAACTAAAAGGTGAGTTYCTCCCAAAACACTCCAACACTTAACTTTGGATAGGATTCAATAACTAATGGGCATTGAATGGAATTGTATGGTTCTAATATCTCGCATTTGCCTCGATATTAAGAAAAGGTCTGATCCTGATTATTAAAAATGAAAAACTAATTTGCAATGTTTATATGGATGGCAGCATTATATGCAGGATAGAAATGCTCCAACTGCCTTTACAATCCAGCTGGAACAAAGTTCTCATTTTCCTTTTTCATGAAATTTCATTTATTATGAGCACTGTGTCTTAGTAAGGCAGCTGTTGGCAGCAAGCTGTGAAATTTAAGTTGAACTGGTTAGTACCAAGAGCCAAGATATAATGTGTGTTTGTCAGGGAGAAGTTTTTCTTGTATATATGCAACCTACATTCAGTAATTAAAATAGTTCACCAGTCAATCCTATCAACCCCACTTGAAGGAAGAGATAATGCCATTTTAAAACACAATTTACAAATTGCAACCAAAAACCTGGRATTGCTACAGCTCATTTCAGTGAGGTCTTTAAGTAGATAATGCACCAATGACTTCAGAAATTAAGGATACCTGGTTTTCATCACTGTCCTACTAACATGGTGTTAGCTTTTGGGCAAGTCACTTCTGACAAGATTCCAAATGGGAATTAAATAAGGATCAGTGTGTTACTGTTATACACTGAGGATGTCACACACAGCCTGCACCTGGAGGAAATCCATCCTGGGCTTCCTATGACTGGGGCAAGCACTGTTATCATTCAATATATACCCATGATTTTCCTCCAGCTTCTCTGGCTGTCATAAAAGAAAGCAGCAGTAAACTTCACATCTTGCTCTAAACTTCCTCTGGAATGTGCTTAAGATGCACATTTCAAAAACATCTACCTGAAAGTGCCCTTGGGAACCAGGTGAAGGAACAGGACAGGACTTGGCACATGCTGTTGGAAGTTCAAGCCAGGTAAGGGTCGAAATTTTATAAATTAAATGAATAAAAGAGAACATGTAAAAAAAAAAAAAAATCCTAAACTAAAGTATTAGGATGATCAATCCTCAACAATGACAACGACTACAACTTCCAAACTGACTTCTTCCCCAAATTGTTGCCTGGAAGTTCAGTTACCAAGGGTAATTGCAAAACTGTATCATCATCTATCTTGGGATTTGATTAACTTCTAGTGACTGCAAACATTCAGAAACTTTACTACTGACCAAAGATGCAACYCTATCCTATCCCTGGCCCAGCCACAAGCTCCTGCAGCGACACAAGTCTGTTCACAGCCTGATCAACAAACTCATTTTTTCCTGGTTTTCTACTCAGCTGGATCAGCAAGTTGATCCAGTTTGCAGCACAGCCAATGGCACCAACACAAGAGGAGACAGGAACATGCAGCCAGGCTAAGCAGRACACAGCTCAGTCGGATTAATCCGGTCTGGAACCCATAGCCCCCATCTATCAGCACTATTGCTYCAGGAGGGTCCCACAGCTCACGGGGTGACTGCAGCTCTAATGCCATGTTGTAAGACGTGCCCAAGTTACTCCCCTGTTTAGGGCACAGCTACCTGCACTGCCCTGTAAACACAGCATTACAATTAAATACCCCAACACAGCTGAAGTTGGCACCACTTTTACTACTAYAATGTTAACTGACAGATTAATTTAACATGGCTTTGAGGACAATGTCCACACCACCTAGTCCATAAACTACACTCATGTGCAGACTTTTGAGTCAGCAATTCTTACTCGATATCTACTTTATGTATTTGCAGCACTGTCCTGTTTGSAGGGCTATCAAACTACTGTGGGGGTTTACTTCATGTCATGCTTACAGCTTGACAGCCACCTACTGCAGTTAAAAACACAGCCAAAAAGCTCAACTAGAGAACTAGAAAATCAAATAGCATTTAGGAATCGGTGGGAGATTGCTCACTGATAGTGTCAGTGAACACAGTGGCTAGCTACAGGGTATTTGCAAGCATTTTTAAGCCGAAGAAAGATAAGTAGGTTCTTTTCTCCAAGCAATGCTTTTTCTGAGGAACTTTTTAAGGGATAAGCACTGGGGTTCACTCTTCCGAGAATAAATGCATTGTTAAAGACAACTGGATTGTACCTCTTCGTATTAAAAAAAAATCTGACTTTTGAGTATCTAGAGTCAAAATCCTCAGATCAAAACTACACTTAGTACGTTAAAGAAAGATGAGAGCTGGTGGCCATCACTCCACAAGTGCTGCCTCAAAATACACACTCACAGATTCACAGCAATATAAAAATACAAGGCTGGCAAGAAATTGAAATGAGAATAAAATGCATATGAATCATGCACACAACTAATTAAACATGAAAATTATCTTCACAGTCACCTTCACCATTGTAAGTTAACATTCACCAGAACAAATTTGAGCAGTGTATTTCAGACATATGCAATCTGGGAGTAATATTTCTTTTAAACTCATGTCAGGATAACACAGCTTCCTTTCCAAGAACTGATTATTTTGGGCTCTCCTAAGTGAAGCAAAAAATGCTTAAGACTGAACAAAAGCCTTGGTTGACAGCACTTAAGTGAGCCTGGAAATCTTCAAATTTACAGTGTTGGGAAGTGCTGTGTAACTTGTAGGCTAATGCTTCAGGGCAAAGCATACCTATATCCCGTCAACTCACAAATTAAAGAAGTCAGATTTTGGCAACTAAACTCTTAAGTTCCTTTTGCATAATACACCAACATCTAAGCACTTGACTGGTCACTGTCAGGGCACCATGTGAAAAACAACTCAACAAGTCACATCCCAGCTATTTCTCCTTTACCAACATTTAATTTGCAGAATCCAATCCAAACTACACTTCCAAAAGTCACAAGGGTGTATCAGCCATTTCAGGCACTACAAAAAACCCCACGACACAACTCAGAGCTTGATTTTCAGTGACGCTAAAAAAACCCAGTATGCACTAACCTTTTTAAGAGTATACGCCAAGAAAAATTACAGAATTTTGAGTTCCAGAGACCACAACATTGCAGGTTCAATACCACTGCTGCTGGTAATGGTATTTGCATCAACACAGCATCYACTTGAGGAAAGACAGAGAGCATCGTGTTGGCACAACAAAACCCTTTCATTAAGGAGACATCTGGGCCATTAATAGTCTGCTGGGGGAGGCAGCACCTCGCTAGATTGGGTTTCAAACCAAGTTCTCCATGAGGTGTTGAGCAAAAGAGAATTGGCTGCAAGCAGGACAACACAGGCCTGGTGGGTTTTGTTTACTGTGCAGTTAAAAGACCACTGAATGATTAATGAAGGACAGACAGTTTCTTTGCAGAGTAGCAGACAAYATTTTGGGGTAAGACTTTGGCTTGTCAGGTTAAGCATAAAAATGCTTACACGGAGCTCTCTCTCCTGAGCTGACTGCTGCTCAAATGACTTTTCTAACTTGCTTCCCAGGACAAAAGCATAAACGTAAGGCTATTCTGAGGAAAAAAAGAAGCACAAGACAATGGTAGTTTGCCAGAAGAGCATCTGGCACATTAATACGGGTGATAACGCCAGCACGGCACGTTCATTACCACCGTGTTAGCAGCTACAGGCAAATCTTCAACAAGATCCCTCTCTAAGTAAACCTAATTCTACTGAGAACAGCAGGATCCTTTACCCTCCTCACACAAACTCTCCCCTGTACTCTCCAGKCTCTTCCTAGGCACAGAGCTGCCATGACCATCAGGAATGGCAAGCAGCTCATAAGGAACTGAATGAATCTTCCTTTGGAGCATAAACAAGGTAGAAGAATGATGCCTTACAATCTTCAGGTTAATGGSTGAAAAGCCCTGAAGCCCAACATATCAAGAAAATTTTAGATGTTATTTAAGCCTTGGATGCATGATGCAAATCAGAGGATGGCCCATCATTTGATGGCAAGACCATCTCACCTGTTTCTATGCTTTAGATATGAATATTAATAGAATACAGGCAAAACCCCTCAAACATTAAAGAAGAGTTGGTCTCTGGAGAGGCAGGGAAGAGGAGAGATCCCCTACAGCAACCTTTTCAATCTTCAGAGCAGTTACAAATTTACAGGCAGCTGAAAATCAAAAAACAGTCTTAGGAAAACAGATCTAGGAAATGTAAGGTCTTGAATATGCAAAAAATGTGCCTCTAGTTCAGGCATTCATGTAAAAGACAATACATTTCATGGCCAGCACATTACTGTACAAGTGCAACCAGATTTTCAGTCAAAATCAGTCTTTAAACATCAGTAAAGCACAAGCTCAGTTTTTCATGCAGGATCACTTGAGCACACAAGATGCCCAAAGAGCCTTTTTGCATCAACTCAGAGACTTTTGAAGAGGTGGATCTAATTTTAGCACTCAGGTCTCTTACCTCAGGCAGGAGGCAGAACAAGCAGGGCTGACTGACCTTCTRTATCACCCTTCCCTCTCCTTCCCTGTCACATGATGCTCTAGAAGTGGCAGGAATTCCTGCTGGATGGGACGTGCCCCAGATCACAGTCCAGTGTGAATTAATAAAGGGCTAATGTTGTCAGGCTGTACCAGGTGTCTGTACCAGGCACTGCTGAGGGACTGCAGGGAGGGGTGAGGGTCTCTCCTGGGCAGGTTCCRTTCAGCTCCACCACACACCCACAGCAGGACCTGGCTGAGGCCAGTGGCATCTCTGTCAAACGACAAAATCCAGCATGGCAGGAAGGAGAAATGTGAGAGGAACAGCCACAGCTCCTGGAGAAAACAGGCTGGAGCTGATTCTCCTTACAGGAACTGTAGCACACAGAGAGCCCACACTGGAGCAGGGGAGAAGTGTGAGGAGGAGGAGGAGGGAGTGGTAGAAAGGAAATGCACACTCTTGACTGCGATCTCCCATTCCACAGGGGAAGGGTAGAGGAATTAGGAATGTGGAAGCGAAGCTGAGCCTGGGAAAGGTGGTGGGCAGAGCTGTTTTAGTTCTTGACTCTGTTTCTCACCATCCAACATTACTGTAATTGGCAATAAATTAATTCTCCCCAAGCCAAGTCTGTTTTGCCTCTGATGGTAGACAGCAAGCGATCTCGCTGTCTTTATCTTGATCCATGAGCTTTTTTATCTTATTTTCTCTCCTGACCTATTGAAGATGGGGAGTGGATGAGAAGCTGGGTGGACGCCTGGCCACTGGCCAAAGTCAACCCACCACACGCGCAAGAGTGTTTCTCATTTGCCTCAGCGCTCTGACTGAAAAATATAAATACATTATAACTGGAAGGAATGTAGCAAACCCCACAAATTTTCTTTCCAATAATCTCCTTCTGACAGAACACAAAATCTTCCTTTTCTCCAACTAACTGTAGAACAGCTGAGACTAAATCTTACTAGTGAGAAACAGAAATGTGTTACCATGGCCTGGAGTCTGCAGGACATGCCAGGGCTTCCCCTACGACATAAACACCTTCACCACAAAGTTGCTGGGCATGTTGTTTCCAGCATGTTCGTTGTTTGGTGCAGTGATGACTTCTCCTTCCCCAATCTCTAACACCACTGCAGCCCTAACACTGAATCATCACTTCTGTCATAGACATCCACTGCAAACACACTTCCTGAGCAACTTTCTGGGTTGTACTAAATATAGGGGAAGAGTAAACCAGAAACCCCTCAAGATTGCTGCTGCAGGGTCAGCAACTCGCCTTCTTAAGGGAGAGAATGAAATCCTTACTTCGCTCTCCCCTGGGATTGCAATGGCTCATGCTCCCCCYTCACACCAATCTGTTGGAAACAGCAGTGCTGGACGGACAGGAGCAGCAGTAAAACTTTTGTTACTGCAGCAAAAGGCAAAGTGAGGACACCACACCAGCCTCTGAACACTGGAGTAATTTTCTGTTGGGAAAAATGACTTGTCAAGACACCGATGTGGCAGAAACACCGTGATCTCTGCTGTCAGGTTCAAGCTGCAGTTATTCTCTAGCAGCTTTTTCATCTAAGTCTTTGATTCGATTCGTTTAACACTGTGATAAAGTACAAAAGCCATCAGTAGGCAGAGTGTGACTTTCTGTTTTCCACAATCCAGTTCCTCCTCCAACAATCTCCAGGATGCAGTCAGTACGTGCAGTTCGGAGGAGAGCTGAGCGTCAGCCTGGGTATTGCTGCGTGTCACAGCTCCTCCTCTGGAGTCCTATCGAGTGACTTTCCTCCTCGAACATGTCCTAATGAATTCCACCGAAGCCTGCAGGTAAAATCCTTCCCCAAGCATTTTACCCTGATTGATAGCTTTAGAGCCTTCCTTCACACGACTTCGGCTGCTTTCCAGACCTTTATTTTTCTCCTTTTTTGTAACTGTCTCCAACAGGAAGCTGCACTTGGTTTTTTCACCGCACGTTTCTCTTAAAACTGACATCTTTGCATTGTAATGAAGGAACCCCTGGGTATTAGTGACAAATTAGTCACCAGCTAAAGAATATTTTCTTTTCATTTCTATACCAGGTGGAAGATATTAAAATCTCTAGAGGAATTTCATCTACTCTGCTACAATAAATCATCACACAATTTTCTTTTAAAGTGACTTAATTTTACTACCTCTGAAACTTCATCACCATTAAAATAGTCCTGTGAACTTGGTCAGGGAGACTTTATCATCAACAGCACGTATTTAATTTTACTTTGAAAATGTATGTAATTTCACTTTCATACTTTAAATAGTATTTTTAAAATACAGAATTATTCGTTTCTGAGAAGAAAACCCATAGGTAGAAATTAGCAAAAAAATATTTTCTCTTCTTTAATTATCTTAATAAGGARCGCTATTTAAAAAATCTCCAGAAGATATGACACAGTCCGTAAGAAAAGGAGAAATTCTGCACTGACTATTCTTTGTTGAAGAACTTGTAAAGTAGTAGCTAAAATAGAGAGAAAAAAACTCCAAAACCACTTAGATAACTCACTGAATTCACAGACCACTGAAATACAACAAAATATTCAGTGAAGGCAGATATTTGCCATTTTTAAATTTTTTTTTCTGGAAAGCAGTAATATTTTAGTAGTAATATATTATTAAAAAGTTGATACTCAAAATGTTTACTTTACAACCACACAGATTTTGTGTCATTTCAGTGGGGTTTTCTACTTTATATGACAGATAAATTTCTGGTTTATAATTAAAGATAAACACTACAAGTGGCTTACAGCTTCTGATTAAATGGCTTCTATATATTTATGTGTTCTTGATCATCAATTAAGTAACCCAGCAGCAAAAGAGTTCATTTTACAACTGAAAGTAACATCAAGACTAAGACAGAAATTTAAGAGTCCTGCCCCACCAGGAAAGGGAGGGCGGGAGGGTGTCTATCAATAAATACAGCACACGAAGTCTACATCCAATTGTTTCTTCCTCTGTTTGCCAGGGAAAGAAAGGAGCAGAAGATCAATTAAAAAGCAGAAACGTAAAACCAAAGCATTAAACACTACTAGATATTTAAGATCCCACAGTGTTTCTTAMAAGTGCAGTGCATCACTCCCCCGCTTCTCCCAGGGGAGTTCCAGCTCCAATAATTACTTTCTGTCTGCTCACAAAGTTCAAGTTCAAAACAATATTCATTTTCCACTTCCTGTCCTCAACCAGGGCACAACGCTGCTGTGCATCGTTAAGCAACCATCCTGCTCCACCACAGCCATGGTTAAACTGCTGCTGTGATTGAATAATCCTGATTTGTGGCAGGGGGAACTGGGGGAAGGAGAAGCCCTGGGCTTTAAGAAGGAAAGTATCAAGCTCCAACATCAATGCATCCCACTTTTAGCATCAGCATCCTTTATTACATTCAATTAGAAATCAAGCATTTGYCTCCACAACCCACTCCTAATTTGCACGGGGGCATAAGTGGTGTTTCACAACTAATCTAGCCCAGAAGTTTTGCTGCATGTCAAATATTTTACAGAAGACTCACTTGGCTTCCTTAGTCCCCCTCCCCATCTATTTCTCTTGCCCAAATTGTATTCATCTGCTGCAGTGAACAGGAAGGATGACTGCCAAACAAACAAAATGAAATCATACATAACAGGCAGAATACGCCTTCCTTCAAACCACAACTTAAGAGTTTTCAGGTGAAGAGACACTTAAGAGAGAAAGACAGCAAAGGTCTGTGAAAGTGGTTTTACAGAACATAATCTTACATTGCCTTGGGTTACACACACTTACAGCATTGCAGAATGATTATGTATTTTTGGTCACAGACCTAARCTTGCCTCCTATTCAGAGAGAAATGAATTTTATTAAAAACAAGATTTCTCTAAAGTAGATATTTACACAATAGGCTACCACGTCTAAGCAGAATGAGGATAATTTTATTTCAATAAATAAAAAGAAAGTTTCCTGCTGCACACCTAACTCCATCAACACACTTAGGAGTACCAGGTCAGAGGAGATCTGATACTAAGGACTGTGTCATATCACTGCAAAGTTTTGGTGCAGGAGGTTACAACCACTGGTACCACAAGGGCTGTGGTACCTCCCTCTCAGAACCTTCCCAACCAATTCAGGTTTAYCAGCTTTTTTAAGTGCTGCTGAAAACCTCTGCCAGTTTGCAAATAGGCCTACGAGTGTGGATAGCACAGAAAGATGTTGATTCCCACTCCCTTTTTGCAAGGCTCAGACACTGAAGAAGTCAGCTGGACTTGAGCCAGCTTGTTATGATGCGATTAAAAAAATAATTTAAATATGCACTTTTGCAACAAGTGCAGAAGATTTAAAACTATTCTCACTCGATAASGGTCCAACCCTTATTTGAGCAAAATAATCGGGAGCTGCAGTGAGAGTATGAGTGGATCTAATACATTCACATATAGTTGAACACAAGGAAGAAGAAAATTTATCTATTTTGCTACAAGCATTAAGGCTGACTTACTCCTAACTCTATCTCAGTGAAGAGGAGTAGTATCAACATAGCACTTACCAAACGTAAGCTAGCAAAAACCATGGGTTTATAAATTCAAAAATAAAGTCAGCMTACAAAAAAAAAAGGAAAATTTGGATTCAGTGAAAATAACATTCACATGTTTTACTTTAAAAAGTGCCATGTTTCAGAAAAAATGGTGCTTTTTAGTTCGTTAAAGGGTGGAAAAAACAATCTCTCAAATAAAAAGTATTGCTCAATTTTAGACAAGATTTTGTCTTGTTTCAGCCACAGTAGTAATAAATTGACATAGTTTACAAAAATGAAGTACACATTGTCAACATTTACTGAGAGTAAAGTATTTTGTAAATACATTTTGACTTGAGTTAGAATCAAAGAATTCTCAAATAGTTGCAATTAAACTCTAAGGATGGGAACTGAGCACAGAAGAGCAGCTACAGGGAGAATCAAAACTAGTGATAGAGATCTAGATTCAAAACTGATCAAAGTTATTTCCAAGTAGCTGTAGGACAATCACACAGTCAAAAGCCAAATCAAATATGTCATCAAAACACACGATTTGCAATAGATGGAAAACTTGTCTTTAAGACAGCTGATGAGCCTCTCTGCATGGTGCACAGACAGAGTTGTAAATAACTGGGGCCCCCAGACTGCTTTGCTTACTCAACCTATTTAAAAAACAAAAACATTTCAGATGCCTGCCCCACCTTCCCCTCACTGTTTCTTGTGGGTGCCTGAGTAATCCTAGAGGCATTTCCAGTTTTTTAGGCATTTGCTGAGTTTAGGAAATTTTCCCCATGTCCCCCTGTCTTTGTTTGGAAGTACCCAGCTTTCCTGCTCTGGTTGAGTTTCTCTGTGAAGTCTGCCCTTTCCAGCAGAGAAAGGGGCATCCACTCTCCCTGGGTTGACCAGTTACTATCTGGCCTGACTAGTTTTAAATTATTCTTTTTATTTAGGATTATTTCTTTATTTAGCTTTATTTTCTTTATTTACTTTTCCTTCTCAAAAGCAGAGATGGCAAATGAGAATTTCCGCACGACAAGACTGAACATCTAGAGTTAGGCATTCAACCAAACACCATGAACTTACYCATTTTCTCAAAACCTTTTGCACATTTAAGAAGGGGCGATTAGATCTGGAACTTCTCTGATTACTACAACCCAGAAAAGTAGGAGCCCACAGCCAGGAGCAGGCAGCAGAGAGAAACCCTTTTTGTAGAGAGACATGGCTCTCTGGTCAATCTTGCAGTCTGTAGTGCTGGTTTATATAAAAACATTCCCGAAGAAGTCTATTATAGTTAAAATAATTCAAGACTTCCATTTCCCTGAATTATTAAGTGGTGTTGCAGCAAAGGCAAGTTGAGGTTCTACCATGCATCAATTTCCTCTCCAAAAAGCAGAGGGGAGATGAATGACACCAGCATTTCATGCAGCACTCACGCAAAGACATGGACGCGAAGAAATCTCAGGTTTGTAACCAGATACCTTAAACCTTCATTTCCTTAAGAGGAAACCAGCTGGGAGTAAGTTAGAAGTGGGCTATCATCAAGGAAGTTTCTAACATTTGAACAACAAACTTCATTTCCCACTCTCCGTGCATCCATAACAAACCCTTCACCTGCTTTTCAAATTGCTAAGGCCCAAATCACGTCCAGGCTCTCCCGGCCTCGAGCCCATTTTCACTCTTTGTATTCAAACCTGGCAACAACAACAAAAAAAACTCCCGCAGTCTTGCAAATAACAAAATCCCACACCCCAACAAAACATGCACCCTGCTTGTACCAAATAAATGTCAGTCAACAAACAGGCACAAATTTCACAATGGCTGAGGTCATTCCCTTTAAGTCATTACGGTTTGTGGGTGAGTTTTCCTGGTGGTTTTAACATTGGTTTCTGTGATTGCAGCTATGCTTATTTATGCATTTAAGGCATATGATCTAATACACTTAGGTTTAACTACTTCATTCTTTTGACATTCTTTCCAAATTATAAAAGGGATTCTTGGTGTTTTCACTGCCTTGGTAAAGCAACAAAATTGCTGTCCACATAATTTCTTAAAAATACAGAATAGAGTAAGTACTTGTTGAAAATAATTCAAAGGAAAAAAACCCTACCCCAGACATTCCCTCCTCCAAGATAACACTTATTTTTGTTCTCTCTCTTCCCCCTTCTGAGGGAACTTACTATTTTTTTAGAAGTAGCTGTTTTGCTGGCTTTTTAAAAACAATATCCAGGCCTTAAGAGTGATTCAGCTACAACTTATAATCAACACAGAAGTTCAGTTTATTTTTTTTTTAAGCCCTTCTATTTTTACCGTTACGCTTCTAAAAAACTGCACATTTGCGGTATGCTTCAGTCACATTGCATCTTCCACAGCACTTTGAATTCTACAATACTGCTCATTTTATTCAATGCCTTTTGGTTATTATCAACCAGGGATCCTTGCTTGATAAAAATCAAAGAAGGCAATTTTCTACCTTTTTCTCATGGAAATTTAAATTATCTTCTCCCTTCAAGGCACAAAGAGCCCAAAGAGCCTCCACCATCCAAATCAGGCTGGAGAAATCCACTGCCTTGTAGGAAACATTCAGAAACACTTTCAAGAAGCTGCAATGAAAATCRAAATCGTGCATAGACATGTGTGCACATCTCTCTGCCAACACTGCGTGCAGTGCATGGCTATGAGCTTGTATACAGAAGTCATATTAGAACATTTTAAGTAACATTTTCAAACTTGAGGCCATGTTTACTTCCATATTTCCAGAGTCCCTGATACAGTTTCACATGTCTAAGCATGTTTCTGATTAACAGTAGGAGTGGAGAGCACCCCACAAGCTTTGTGGAGAAGGGCCCCATCCTGTAGATGAGGTGCCACATCTTGCAGCTCAGCCCAGTCAGCATCACCACCAGGTACAGCTGTCCTGAGTCCAGCTCTGACCCAGCCACACCAACAAAACATTATTCACTGGCACACAAAACACTCTCAGTTTCCCAAGCCATCAGACCCCCCCATCTGCCCGATTCTGTGAAACACTCCACTTACAGCCACGCACTTTGTGGGCACCACAACAACGTCCCAGGCTTCTCTCTCCCCTCTTGCTCCGTCCTTTCCAAGCCACTTTTTCTAATCGAACCCCAACTAAAACCATCCTCCACAAATTACAACAAACCTTCCTTAAAATTCCCCATAAACCTTACCACAACCCTGCAGCAGACTTCTGGCTTTCCACAGAGCCTCTGTACATAAACACGAGGGAAAATACCTTAGCACGGCACTAATGAAGTATTTTCCGGACACAGCAGAGGTGACAAACAGAATGAGAGCAAAGCCAAGATGCCATCTCGACTTCAGGCAAACAACCTCTTCTGACCTCTGGCAGCTCCCACACACTATTAAACAAAAAGTATTCTCTCCATGTTAATGAACCATGTACAATCTAACAGATAACGCTGATGTTAAATAAACATGTTTATATGTGACTCCTAATGCCAGGACTTAAGCAGCTGCAGACAAATAATTTTAAATGAGAAGGATTATGCCCACATAATCTTTCTCATTTTACAGATCTTTGAAATAATTAAAATACATAATTACAACACAAGTAGAAATACTGAGTGAAAAGAGGTTTGACTATTTTTAATTGAATATTCACTCTGTGACACACTCGCTGGAACCATCCCTGCAGCGAACATCATTTTGGATCCAATTTTCCTCTCACACCTCTCTCAGCGGTAAATCAAAAGCAACTGAACAGCCTGACAAAGAAGGGAACTGGACAGGATTTTGAATGCTACAATGAAAAAATATGTTGCACGATGACTGCAGAGTCCTAAATCCTTATTCCTGCTTTCTCCTCTCTCCTGCATCAAACCTCTGGTAGCACCAAATCTACCTGCAAATGGCAGCAGCTCCAAGCCCCAAAGGACCTACCCAAGAGGAGCAATTATTTGCATCCTAATTGAGGGGCTTATCCTCACCTGATTAAAACAAAGTGTTTGTTAAACATCATTACTTGAGTTAAGATCTGCAAATAAAGATGAAGTATTGTTTTAAGAATCTGAATGCCATGAACAATTGTTTTCTGATGGGATCTCTTAATGAACAACCCCAACCAGGATGGTCTTCCTGGCTTTTCAGTAGAAAAGGAACGGAAAAAGATTTGACACGTTCTCTCTGTTCTTATCCAAGTGAATATAATGCCAAGAGGTTTGAGAACTTATATATTTTCTTTTTTTTTGTAGACATACACTAAAAAACCCCCAAATCTTGTATTTTTTACTAAATTAAGCCACCAAAAAGGAGGACGTATATAAGCCTGAATGGCTTTACTTTAGTATATACCATTGTTTATAACTCTGAATATAGTTTTTGTTCCTTCTTGATATAATTGTTTTTCTGACCTGTGTAGTACAACGTGAAATTTAATGAAAAGAACCTGATTGTTAATCCAGGAGACTCCATCATGCATTAATCAAATTTATAATGCTACTGTTGTGAAAAATGCACACGTACAGGGTAACTAACTATACACTGGAAACAGCAGTACGAGATTTCCCTACTTGGTCTACCAAATGACCCCTCCACTTACACGATGTATTTAAAATCTTCATATTAAAACTGCAGTGTTCCATGGCTTATGAAAAGGATTTGAATTTGCAACTTCACTTAACAGTTCGTCCTGAATAAAAGCTACCCCAGCCAGGCAAAATTAAATGAAAAATATTTTCTTAGCATTCTAAGAACTTCTGCTAGTTTTCACAGATTTATAAAAGCATTTTTCACTGCATAAGTAATCTTAACAATCATTCCCACAGATTAGGTCTAACAACCTGTGAATTTATTGCAGAAGGAATTTACTGCAAGGAATAATTAGTCTTCAGCATTGTTCATGCTTGTTCTCCGGCTGAAGACACCTTAAGACCATCTGGTTACTGCAAAATTTGGCACAGAAGAAACAAATCTTACTGAAGAGAATTATAGCTGATTTCAGAATAGCTGTTTTACTACTGCACATCATAAATAACAGTTGGGAAGACAGCAGAAAATTACTAACGTCTTTAATTGTTTTCTTTGTCAGCAGTGTGTACATATCCACACTGACACACAAATACAGCCACGCAGRCTTCAGTCCCACGCCCCGCAGGCTTGAAGTTAAACATGCAACTAATATTTGCAGGATTAATAGCTAAATTATTACATTTTTAGGAAAAAAAAGAGAAAAGCATATTAACCAGCTATACACAACAACACAGTGACACACGAGACTCTTCAAGTGATATTCTGAGATCAAGTTCTTTGTGTGAATACCTGAGTTCAATTCCTTCTCATAATTCAGGGCATATCCGCACACACCGTGGAGTTGAATATGGAGSTTATTGTTGGAGGAGGAGTTATCAACAACATTTTTATTTCTCCCTAATGAAGCCTTTCTAATGGAACCTAAGACTGCTAAGGTTGTGGGATATTTTTAACAGGAACCTATTTCAGAAATTTCAACCAAATAATGGTGATAAGATTAGCGAGTCATGGGAATCAAGTCTCCATGTACTATTTTAAAAGAAAATGAGAGGAGGGGAGTGGGCTAAACAAAGCAAAGCAAAACAAATCGATGAGTGTAAAACCAAAAGCATACACCACTTGTTATTTAGCCAAATGTTTTGACCTGGTGGTGGGTGACTAGAAGAGGCACGAGAATTACGTGGACAATTTGACTCTAACTTCACAATTCAATTTTACACCACACATTTAGACTTTTCTTTTTTAATTAAGAGTTTTAAGTTAGAAAAATTAGATCAAGTTATCAGCTGATGTACCATTTCAAGTCAATTTTCAAAACAGGCTTAAAAAGTTTCTGGAATGTCTCCAAAGCTGTGAGCACTGATTATTTTCAAGGCATTTGTACTGCAAGTCTTTCCTACTTGTATGTGTTACATTTGAGGCCACATAATGCCTTGAATTTCAAAGTAGAAATAAAAATTTAGCTTTGTTAAGGAAGAGTTTTTCCATGTAAAAAACGATAAGGAGAAAGAATTTATCCTGCCTGTAGCAACGAGTAACAAAACAATGCAATATTAAATATATGAAGCTATTTAAGAAGCATTAGTTTAGACACAGAACTACTAGTTCAAATGCATGTCATCTCTGGTGGACAAGATTGCCATAATACACACAGATCTGGACCAGCATAAASAAATTTAAACATGCTTTCTTAATAAATTGAGAGAGGAAGGGGAGGGACCCTTCTATGGATGGCATTGCAGAGATAAAAAATTCTCAGTAAACTAATGAAGTCCACAAGAAAGACTAAACAATAAACTATTCCTGCCACTGCCTTTAACRGCGCTCAGGGATGCGAGAATTTGGTACTGTGCTGAACAAAATTTCTGTTAATATTTGATACAGACCAATAAACTGTTTATTGGTTCACTGTATGTATTTTATCAATCACAACTTTACACAGAATGTATCATTATTTGAAACGTCTGAACAACAGTAGCTGTATACCATGAATAATTTCCTTTAGAGGCCATTCACTGGGCTCAAGCCCAATTTAACACTCAAAAAAGTTTACTTAAACTGCATAAATCACATGCAACTTTTCCTTTTAGAAGCAGCCGCGGGAAAAGCGCAGTAACTCATTTTATTTAAACGCCCGCTTCAGCTTTTAAAATAATTAATAAGCGGAGCTCGTTTGACGGTAAAATCAAACCGCACGCTGCGCAGCAATTAACTACCTSTGCTAATTCTCGGTCGCAACTCCGCTCCGCGCCCGCGGTCCCCGCGCTCCGCCAGAGCCGACCCCCGACGGGCTCCGGGGCGAGCGCCCCGCTCCGCGCCCCCCGCCCCGCACCCGCGGAGCGCGTTCACACCTCGGGGCAGCCGCGGGCGGGCAGAGCCCGGGCGGGCAGAGCCCCGGCGGGCAGCCCGCAGCCGCCGGCCCCTCCGCGGGCGCGCAGAGCCCGCGCCCCACTCACCGGCGGTGCAGCGCGGAGCCGCGGCGCTGCGGAGTGTGCGCGCCCGCCGCGGGCGCAGTGAGCATGTGCGAGGCGGGCGCGCATGCCCGCGGAAGGGAGCGGAGCGGAGCGGGGCGGCGGCTCCGCGCCCCGCGCTGCGCCCCGGGCGCGCCCACTCGCCCCCCCTCCCCGCCGCGCCTCCCGCCGGAGCCGCCCGCAGGGTGCGCGGGGCGCGGAGCGCAGCGCCGCGGCCGCGCCGGAGGCACCGCGGGACGGCGCGGGGGTYTTCGCTCGGTGCCTCTGACCTGTTGCTCGCCCGGCACACCCGGCCCTCCGCCCCCCAGGGCAGCCCGTCCCCGGGGCCGCCGGCAGCGCCGCTGCGCCGCCCCGGGCCGCCGCCGTCGGGGCGCACCTACCGCACGCGTGGGGCCGCGGCGCGTCCCGGCGCCCGCAGCGCTGCGCTGCCCGCGGTGCCGGGGCGGAGGAGGAGCCTCCCGCGGTTCCCGGGGCCGCCCGGCAGCCCCCCGCTATTGCCGCGGAGCTGCCCGCGCCCCCCGGGCCGCAGCGAGCGCGGAGCCGCCGCTCCCGGGCAGGAGCCGGGCAGCGCTCTCACCGGCAGCAGGTACGCGCGGGACGCGCTTGCTCCCCCCCGTAGATACAGTTTTGTGTGTCGGTGCTATCAGCGCACATCGAGCTGCAAGTCCTTGAAAGAGATTCGTGGTGTAAAACTTGGACCCTTGAATACCATTGAATACCACCTTGTGTGTAGGGTCTCCTTCCATTAAAACAGTCGTTTTCACTACAGTTCTTGTGTTTCGGATCTCTAGTGACAATTTTTAAATTTCAGTTTAAAAGGAAGGGCTTTTGTTGACATCTGTTTTGTCTTAAACACACAGTGCCACAGTGCCACAGAGCCGTAGGTCCTGCAGAAGCAGCATCACTCGCACAAGCCACCCTTCTACACTCTCAAACACAGAGCATCACACAGCTCCTGGCTCCCCAGAGGGTGAAAGCCTGCCCATAGTTCCCCTCTCCTCCAGGGAGCCAGAACTGACTTGTGGCCATACAGAGGTGCTGCCCCATCTCCCATGTCAGCACAAAACCAGAGGCTGTCTCTGGCATGCGCCCCTTGTGCTCCTGCCTGATGTGCTGGGCAYCTCAATCGGGAACCTCATGTGCTCGTTTGCACACCCGAGAGAGGGGCAAGAGGCACCTGCAGATGGTTTATGCTGGGAAGATGGGGCTGGGACATCCCAYCACATGCACCCTCCCTGCATCCCCTTGTGCTGTACACCACACAAGCAGCTTCCCCTTGCCCGTGCTGGCCTCKTCCCCGCTCAGGTACCTCACAGCTGCCCCTTCGCACCGGCATACCTGCTCGCTGAGGATGCAGTCTGGCCGCAGCAGCGCTGGAGTATTTCATTTCCACACCCTGCTCTTCCTCCTTAGTCCCCCTTCTCACCAGTCTGGGACACACCTCAGCTCTCCAGTTTTATCTCTCCAGCACTGGGGAGGCATCGGAGGAGACCTGCAGTTCCTTGTCCCACCGGCTTTTATTACACCTAGCCCTTTCCTCAGGAAGGAGATATCCCATGAACCGCAGTGGAAAAGCCAAAGGAGCACAAAGGGTGTTGAGTTCAGGGTTTGAACAAGCTGCAGCCCACTCATGGATTTAACTCAAAATTTTGACAATGGAACAAAAACATCATTGCAACGAGACAGCTGTTTTTACTATCAAAATCTCTCAGATCAGTTTGACTGCAAAGYGTGTTCCTACAATCCAAAGGAGACAAAGCTCCCAGCATCAGTTCAGAGCTGGCAGGCTTCCTAGCATGAGCTACCTCCCGCCAGCCTCAAAAAACCAAAGCTCTTTCAGTTGTTATTCCCCATCAGTTCTCAGCACTAACCCCCTGATTTCCCCATAGATTATCTGCAGTTCTGAGTTTACACTGCTCTCACATTAAACTCTGAGCAATCTCTGACTTGGGGGACTTCCTTACTGCTTTTCTCACCTGTAATCGTGGTTCTGGTGAGGAGTCTCTGAAAATCCTGAAATTCTCCATCTTGAAAATAAATATTTTCCTCCCCCCCTCCTGCCCTGCCCAAAAGCCTGATTGCCACATTACCTCCTTTTGAAGCTGGTCTTAACAAGTAAATTCATATCAAAAAATGCCTTGCTTGCAAAATTCCCTCAACCCCATATGATTTCACAACATATTTGAATATATGCTTAGTTTTATGCATGTGAATAGTCCTACAACAATCAATACAATTATTTACCTAAGTGCTTAAAGTCAGGCAGGTATTTAAGAATTAGTATTGTTTGTGGTAATGCCACGGCAAGCCAGGCAGGGACCAGGACCTCATTGTTTGTTCAGCACCCCACACGCAAAAAGACACTCCTTGTCCCTTTCAGTATAAGTAATTTTTGTAAGTTGTGAGTAAGTTGTGAATTGGTGCCAGAAACACCTTTCTTGAGCTGGTGAGTAAACATTATTTGTCTACTCTAATTTCCCTTTTATTTACCAAAAAACATTGTGTGCAATATTTAGAAAAGTAATAAGGGTGCAGTGGGAAAAGGGTGGGCAACGAGGAAGATAAAGGATATTTTTTCAATTAGGAATTTTAAGTATTTTCATCGATGTTAGCATCCAGCAAAATACCTGTGGTTCTTAAAAAACATTTAGAAAGGCAAGGGAATTTAACAGCTTCTGCCCTATTGGTGAGACTGTGGGTCRGACAGCTGCATGGGGCTGGGCTGCAAGACCAGAGAGTAGGAGCCAGTCCTASTAGCTGGCTTGATAAAAGCCTCCATTTCATCAAACTGGGGCATCATCAGCCGTATAATGCCAGGGATTTCTCAGAGCAGTGGAATTTTTTTTTGGTCAAAAACCAAGGCAGGTTTAGAAGGGGATTTACCTGACTTGTTACTCTGTGCTTATTCCCACATATCATAAACTCAAAGGCTAAATAGAAACGGTGCAGAAAGCACCACATATTCATCAAATAGAAATGCTCCCAATCATTGGGCTGGATGACAGTGTCCTGCACAGATTTAGGAGATAATGGTCCTCCTTGGGCACCTGAGATGTCCTGTCCTTAGAGCACATGGGGAGCTGTGTTCTGCTAGAGACTGGGATCCAGAGACCTTAGCCCACAGTGTGGGAGAGCCACACCTCAGCCTCTCTGAGGGGAAGGTGAAAGGCTAGATCCCAAATTTTAGTTACTATGGGAAGTGTGTTTACCTTGAGGAAGTGTTACCAGTTTCTGCTGTTGACCTATTGTCACAATGGACAGAGCTGCATCAGTACAAACAACTGGTTCAATTTTTAAAAACAAGAAATGAGCCAGTATTGAACTCCAGCATCCTCCCTGACAATTAAGATGTGATACCACCCTCTGTCACAAACCAAGGTGAGAAGTCCTCAAAAACTTCATAGAGGATKTATTGGGGTACTGAATATGGTTAACCCTGAGCACAGAAATACCCCAAGTCAGAAATCGCTTTACAAAATGTGAGAATTTAAAAGCAATGCATTTTGGGTTCTTACTAATTGTTCTCTGGCCCTTGGCTTCATGTTTTCAATTTCTCTTTGCAACCACAATGCTGAGTAACTTACTTGTCTTCTAAAATTAAAACTGARAATCTCACATTTTCATGTTTTCACATGGTGCCAGAGCTCAGGCTTTGTGGGGAAAAAAAACAAAAAYAACCCCAAAACACCCCAACCCTCACATTTTAGAAGACTTTCAACAAAATTGCAAAAGTTGGCAACCATAATATTTCCTAACACATTATTTTGTGGATTGCAGTGAAATTTCATTCTCAAGGCTAATGGTTGCTTTCTCTCTGGTAAATGCCCAGAATTGCTGCTGCTGTTATTGTTAGAACATTGTTAATTTATGCAGTGTTTTAAAAACAGAGGAGAGGTATTCTGTCCTCAAGTAATTAGAGGATAAATAACACATGCTAGAGACTATTTTAAATTTCTTTGATGCACAGTTAAACAGAATTACATAAAAATGACCTATTTCATATATTAGTGCTCAGGCCTGCAAGGTACTAAGGGTCTGGTTCTGGAAATACTTTAAATATATTTAATTTGAATACCACCAGACTGCCCTCAGTGCAATAAAGCACTTCATATGGCACTGGCTGTGTAACAGCAGTGCCATCCAAAGGGCCGTAACTGTGCTATACTTGGTTGCACTTTTGGTGCCGAAAGACTCAGCTCCTTGTAGGATGGATTCTTCCGTGGATAACAAGAGCTGTGTCAGGATCCAAGTGCTAACATCTCACATTCAGAAACAGAGCCATCAATTCTGAGATTATTCTTCTTATTTCTAACAACTCCTTGTTTGCAAAGTCACAGGCCACAACATTAAACACATTTTATCTCAGYCTTTAGTACTGATGATAAGCCGATGTGTGTTGTTTAGCCTGTTTCATCAACATTCAGAACATTTG
The DNA here is from genome assembly GCA_018881555.1 of Amblyornis subalaris. Classification (NCBI taxonomy): domain Eukaryota; kingdom Metazoa; phylum Chordata; class Aves; order Passeriformes; family Ptilonorhynchidae; genus Amblyornis; species Amblyornis subalaris. The sequence continues at coordinate 88,918 of JACAXG010000143.1, read as the reverse complement.
TAACTGATAAACAAAGTGCATGTTAGCTATTAAAGCTCAAAATTAGGCAGGCAGTAAAAAGTAATCTGAGAGCAGGACTGTAGCTACTGATACTATTGAAGCTGGTCTTAAAACATATGGTTTCCAATCATTGACACAATGCACAAAAATAAAACCCTGCAACTGAGGAGTGCCTGATCTATTCACCACTAAATGATCAAATATGCCTGTTTGTTTTTTAGTTTTATGTCCCCTTCCTCTTTCTGGTTTTCAAAAGTAGAAGCTTGCTATTTAATATTGGCTGAAGATTTGGCCCTTTGTACCGGCTGCAGACGRGCTTCATTAATCAATTTCCACTACTGGATTGAAATGAAAAAAACCCAGAATTTTTTCTTTTTTATTTTTAAKACTCTCCCACTATTTTGCTTGGAATTTCTCCTGTAGAAAAAACAGATCCCTCTACTCCATCCTTCCTGTTTCCTCATGCTTTAGCAGAAAAATGTTTTGTACTATGCRGACAATGAAATTTCAAAAATAAAACATTCATCGACAGAAAACGTGTGATTTGTTTCAGGCTGGGATYCTGCCACTCTTACTGCAGCCATCTCTAACAATAGCAATAAACCAAATTTCACCTGTGAGCACAGCTGCATAACAATTAGTTTGCATAGGAAGGTATTAAAATGAMAAATAAGTATTATGACCGTTTTGATCTTTTTCTTCATGAGATTTTTTCCAAGACCTCTTTTAATAACATAATGTGAGACTAAAATTCTTGTGTTGTGCTGCCTTTCTTAGCTTTGCACGGAGCATTATAAGCACATGCATGGTTCCTGCTGACTCACTTTGCCACGTGCAGTTACGAACCCGGATTTGAATATGGGAATGGCTGTGGCCCTGCTGGTGGAAGGAATGATGGTCTGCAGGAGAGATTTGAAAACCTGACACTGAGCTAGACCAATATTTTAGAGTTAAGGTTTGATGTTTTTTCAATTACCAGTAATATAAAAAAAAATCACTAGGAAGAAAAAAATCACTAGGAAGAATTTGGACATTGATCCATTTGGAGAGGAGGTGCAGCATTGTGGGGTTTTTTTACACTAGAGCAGAGCTGAGAAATTACCAATTTTCAGTTCTAATCAATAAGTGCATTCTAAATCAGATTATTAAAACTTGTATTCGTTTTTAATAAAAGCACATTCCCTTTGAAAATAGTATGTAGTGGTGATAGAAAAGGAAGACACATGGTCCACTCCTGTGGCTGTGAAGGAAAACGGAAGGGGTTTGTGCAGTTATTTTCTCATGGGTCCTTGGCTTTTTTATTTCTTTTTTTACACTTCAGGTGAAACATTTTGTAGATATCAGCTTCCTCCTCGGGGAAGACTTATRAATTCCATAGACTGGCAAACCTACTCGTGAATTACAACTTTTGGCTCTGTTTCATTGTGACTGGAGCAGTGTGCATGAGGCAAAATGTAATTCGGGGCCATCACTGAAGTTGCCTCTGACCCATATAAAGTTGCATCTGTCTCCAGACAGTTGATGTTTTAGTAAGCCAAAAAAAGCTGAATTTTGGGTGAACTCCAAATTAGGCACTGGTTGGCTTTTGATGCAAGAGCATCAAAGTGCCTTGGCTGTGGCTGCAGCAGCAGCTCAGCAGCACCACTGGTACACAGAGCCTGWATAGTCTCTCAGAAATCTTTCATTTAATTTATCTTGTAGAATTGCAAGTATTTGGAAAGTTCATTCACACAGGAATCAAAAGCCATCCTTCTTCCAGCATTACATAGGATTTTGACTGCAAGGAAGAGTTTGATTTTAGGAATCTGAATGCAAGAACTCCAAAACTTTTTTAGCATGCCTGTCCTAGTGAGAATGAGTCTCACTATTATGTACATTAAAATTGATAATCAAAGACAAATGCTTCAGTCTGTTATTTTAAACTTGGAGAATGTTTACCTAAATTCTATCTACTTTCATTCAGGAATTCTCATCTGACTGTCTAAACTGCTCTCTATCTTTACAGAACGTTTCTTTAAGTCACATTATACTTGATGGAAAAGTAGGGACAAATTCAGTTGTACTTTGAATGTAATTTAACTGCACCATAGAAACAGCCTTTCAAACCTTTCATCGAACTGATTTACGAGCGGAACTAGGGTTTGCTTAGTACAACATTTTCACAGTAAGAGTTACATTCCCACAAAAGGGAATGCTGTCAGGTAGAATGACCATGAGTCAATTCTGCCAAACCGATTGCTTTGTTCAGATAAGCCAATCTGGCTGCCACAAAACTTTAATTAGAAATTTAACATAATATGTTAAAAATTGCTCCAAACCATGGCAGTTAAGTATTTTGAAACAATCTGAGAATACAATAGATGCATAAGAGCATTTTGCCAGTTTCCCATCATTAGTAGTCATTGGACTTTTGGATTTGTTTTACAAACTAATGGAAGAGCAGATGCTGGAAGAACTGGAAAGTACCAAAGATGTGCTTCCAGAGTGCAACTTATACTGCATTTAGTGATTGCATGGGATTACAAGCTGTAAAGATCCACCCCACGTTAAAAGAATAAGTGCTCTTTCCTAACTCCTATGCAAATACAGTGAAATTCAAGAAAATGAGATCTAGTCAGGTAGTGCTAGGAAGTCACTAATGGTGTATTCTTAATTCTTTGGTCAAGTATACAATAATTCCCTTCCTGTTTATTATGACAGAGATCATTTGCATTTTGCTAATCCATATTACAGGCAGGAATAAGCCCCATCCTCAATCTGTAAGGCCAAGAGCTCCACGCTCCCTTCCAATAACTCATTGGTCACCCTTTAGAAGTGTAGAGCAACGAAATCAATATGATTTATAGTTTTGGGAGCAATTCTCTGCAGATCAATTTACCTAGGATAATTCTTCTAAAAACTGACTCTGGTAAAATGTTTCCTTTTCTTTCTGTGCTCAAGAAGATAATTGGACTAAAATGTTCCCTTATGCTCCAAAAATGTGACTTTGCATGATCTAATTTTTACTTTGTTTTTGTTTAAGCCTACATGCCCCTTCTGCTCTCATGCACTAGTGCAGAGGAGCAACACTTCATGTCCTTCCTTGGGGAYGTGAGAGGGGACAGGCAACTCTCTGCCCTACACGGCCCAGATCAGTGCTGACCCAGGAGATTCACTCATCTGCTAGGCTGTGAGCAGARTGACTTTCAAAAAGAAGTTATTCCAAATTGTGGGAGGTATTATGATAAGATCTCCATCTGGCTTGCAGCAATTTGAGTACTTCTACTGCCTTGTTTATACCATTTTAAATATCTAATGAATACAATATGCTGTCCCCAAAATAATATTGCATATAAGGCCTGTAAATTTAGAGTTGGAAGTTTCATAAAAGAACTTGGCACATTACCTCTCTGTAAACGTTAACTGAGTGTTCCTTATAATGCTTTCCCAAGCTTCTATTGCACCCAACAAGAAGATAGGGAAGTACAGGTAGCCAGGATGCTGAAAAGCCAATCCAGCGGTCAAGCTTCCTCCAATTTCACTGTATTTTGTRGCTGTTTTTCCACCACTAATAACTTTTCACTTCAATTTTATGTTTTCCAGGGAGCAGCAAATGCCAATAGATTCCTAAACAAAGGTGGCCCAGGAAGCAGGTGTGACTCTAGCACTGGCAGTGATGGGTGCCAACAATAGAGCCTGTTGAGAGCTCCAGACATGAGGAGCAATGAACCAGGGTCCATCCAGGGAGCCCACTCAGGGGGGGGCAAGGAGACTAGAGATGAATCACCTACAGCACAGGACCAAAGGTGACCCAGGAGTCAAAGCTGGAGACACAAACACCTCTAGTCCAGATGGGGACTCCTGGGGCTGAGTTTAAACAGAGCTCCTGGGCCATGGGCAGGGGCTGTGGGTGGGGTCCCAGGTGAGGCTGGGCAGGGCAGTTAAGGACTCAATACATTCAGGGCACTGCCAATATCCAGAAATAGCTGTGGTCCCAATTCATCAGGTTGTTTGCTTGAGTTTGGTACAGGGCATGAGCAAACAAGCCGGGATAAACAGGGCGCCAGCTGATGGCTTGGGCCTGAGTCCAACCCTTCAGAGGAAGGTTCTTGTGCAACTGCAGCCTCAGGGCGGGCAGACCTGGTGGTCAGGCGTGTGGCAGCTGGAGATGGGCTTGGTGCACAGCAAAGTGCCCTACAGGGACCTGTGTGACTGCACTGCAGGCACCGGGTGCCTCTGGCCGCCAGGGATTTACTGGGCCTCATTGGGTTCTGTCACTAATGTGAGTCTACCAGCTCTTGATGTAGATGAAACTGGCTCTAAAGGYTGTGCTTATGGCAGGGGTTGTGCCCAACAGGGGCTGGAATATGGAAGGCCCAGATGGAGGAAATTGTTCCATSATGTTTTTGAGCCTCTTTCTGCTGCATGCAGTCTCTGAGAAGACCCAATGTGTTTTTCTCCAAAACAAGTTGATATGTCTTTAGAGCACTGAATGAGATGGATCGTTTTCCATCCACATTGTGAGGTATCTGCATTGCTCTCTTTGAACGAGTTTCTAGAAAATAATAGATATTTATATATATTTGCAGTCACTTTTTTTTTTTTTTGCCTTTATGAACTGATGGAAAATAATATCTTTGTTTGGGAGAAAATGATTTTGCCATCAGACTTCGTGAGCCTCTTTTCATTCATTTCAAACGTTGCCCGTTTTAACATTAACTTCCAGAGGCGCCGTATGCCAGTACAATGCAGATCAGAAATATTGAGTGCATTACAAGTAGCAGGTTACACTTCAAAACACTTGGTTCACAGTGTTTGAGACCATTAATCATTTTTATTATTCTAAAGGACTGAAAGGGCTTAGAAACTTTGCCTAGGAAGCAGTATAGATTCTGAACAGCTGCACTATGACTCCTGCTCACATTAGGTTTTGGACAGACCATTGATTTTCAGTAAGTGTTCTTGGCGGCCAGGAAGTGCTGAAACTGGCAAACTTTCTCTCACAAACTTTTCTTTTCTTTTTGCTTCTGAAATGAAAAACATGCTGGTTATTCTGATTTAGATCATCAGTATGGCCCTGATTTACCACTACATCACACCCTCATAAAACTGTGTATCAAGGGACTTTAGTTACAGGCCAGGCAAAATCAAATCCACTGCAGGGAGCATACATACCATTTTTGCAAGATTTTTTTTTGGACTCTGCATTAATAGGCACTGTATATGTAAACTTTTATATACACCTTTTCTTTGTTGTTACAATTGTCAGCAAGTTAGGTACTTGATAGAATTTGGCTGTATGTGAATTCAGATTTTCAGAACAGATTGAAAAACATTGCACTTGGAGAAACAGAAGCACACCCACAAACTAACAACGAGTATTGTCATTACCGCTGTGACTGTGTCTGCACTAAGATGATATTTGATTTTGTCTGTTTATATTTTTGCATACTTTGTTCTGCAAATGAATATAACAGTCCCTGTACTGAGAGATGACAGGACACTTTATCCCGGGTTTCCTTCCTGGAAGTTACACTTTATTACTTRTAAACTGGAAAATACAACCTGCATTGTTCCCAAACCTGTGGAACTATTTACGAAGAGAAGCATCTAGAACTAGGTTGCATTTCTAAGAGAGAATAGAACTGTAGTTTGGACTTGAATGTTGGATTTCAATGCATTTAAAAAAACCTCAATTCAACCATCAAAAAAAGGACTATTTTAAAAGGGCATTCTAATTAAATCTTATCAAGATTTCAAGAGAGATTGGGAGTAAAAAACACCATTTACATCCCCTAGGCAATGCGATATCACTCTTTCTTTTTTTAAAAACCTTTTCATTTCTCTTTTCATGCTTCTTACAATCTGTATTGGTTTGTTGTTTGGGKTTTTTTTTGTAGAGAGGGAGAAAGTTAGGAAATTGGAAACCCTCCTGCCCTGCCAGCAGAGGTGGAAAACAAAAATGTTCGGTTGCCAAAACCTGAAATTATGTTCTGAGAGGATGCAGTATAAAGCAGCAATATTTTGATATTTTCAGTTGGACCATTTAAAATGGAAATAGAATTATATCGTATTTGAAAACAGTTCTGGAAAACAGAAAAGCAGCAGTCTTTGTAATCRGATTTTTCTTGAAAAAGGTTCTTATGAAGAGCATTTATGAAAAAGAAGTAGAAGTATTGTAGCTCRGTTAGTGGGGAGTACTGCAGGCAGAGAAATAGAAACATTTTCTGTGTTTGAYATTTGCAGTCCTATAGAAATCTTAATGTGGCAAAGCCTGGGGGAAAGGAAATTCAAATGGTGCATCTGATGTGATTGGTCAAATATTCAATATAAAAAAGCCCCCCCTTTCCTTGCTCAGTAAAAGTAAATTTACTGGTTTTGGGTTTTTGTTTCTGAAGTCAGGCCATTACACACAAATCTCTTTTCTTTCTTTCTTCCTTGGTCTTTTTTTGTTGTTTTTGAGGCAGAGTAAGTTTCTAGTTTTCATTGCTTTTGTAGGCCCAAACCAACTCATGCTGAATGAAACGAATAAGATCTCTCAAACCTTGTAACTTTTAAAATCTTGTGATTCTTGAGTGAATATCACTAATTTGAGTGTGGAGACAGCACAGTTGTGATTTAGTGCACACATGGGTGGCACAGCTGCCGAGGGGTATCAGACAACGAGCCCACTTGGGCTTATTTATAGAGACCCACTCGCTTTTCATCTGCCTTTGGTATTTTTATTTTAGTAGCATTTGAGATCCCAGTCTTCCTGCACTTTCACATGAGAAAATAGTGCCTCTCCCGACAAGCTGAGGTTTTAAGATAGGCRGAAGAAGGGATAAGGGAGAGGAGGGCTCCCTCATTCCATCAGCTCAGCTCCAGGTTCCCAATGGGAAAACTGAGATACAGAGTCCTGCGCATTTCAGACTGTGGTTTTTGTGTTTTGGTTGGGGTTTTCTAAGACAGTCATGCTTTGGGATTGCACAGAAAACCAATTTGCTGCACAGTGCCACTTAGAAAGTGAACTCGTGTCTGGACAATTTTCCACCAGAGCCTGTCTAACTTCCCAAACTGCTTTCTTTTGTTGCTTTTGGGATGAACTTGACTTCATCGCAGAGAGCCCTCTCCTTTGTTTTCAAAGGCTTTTCCTGCCAAGCAAAGTAACTGTATTTCTCAAGCACAGTCCTCTGAAGGCACTGAAGCATGTTAAATACAGAAGAGTAATTTGTTCCCTCAGGCTGTATATGTCTTGTATTAAAAATTACAAGATGTGAATCTGTGACTGTGCTGGGAGCACACACTGGATTTGTTGTGTGGTGAGAAGAGAACAGGTTATGGCTAATCTTGTTCATTCACTGAAGATAAGAGAGGCACTGCCCTTTCTGCTTTTTTGTTTTCTTGGGTCTGGATCAAATCCCCATCTGTCCATCAATGTGAACAATTGTGTCTGAGTCAAGAGTGCTTTGATTAAAAATGATATGGTTGGAAACACCCTTTTTACTGAGAAGAAATGAATAAGGAAATGGCCCTCGAGTGTGAGCTTTTGGGGAGAGACTGTCTGCTCAGCTCACAGGCCAGTCAAAATATGCTCTCCAGTAGGGAAATTAATAAATAGACCAGCTTCAATAGACGGAGATTTAAGGGCAGGAGACTAATGTTGTTCTAAAATTCTTTTGGGTTGGAACTTAAATCCAATCTTAATGAGGTCATGGTAGAAAATTAATTTATTTTCTATCTTCCAAACAATATCTTCTTTGTTAAACAAAAGATTGGAGAGGGATCTTTTTTTTTTTCAATAATTATTTTTGTATATGCTTAAAAATATGCGAAAGCTTTGGCCCCTTTCATTTCCTGAAGACAATCATGTGATAACCTTAAGTGGACCACATGAATGTATTAATCTCATATTCCTAAGTCTTACGGAGAATTGAGAAACCTCCATTCTTTGGATTTCCTCTGTATGGGATGTCAAGAATGATATGAAAGGAGTGGTTTTGTAGTGAAAATAACAAAACTGCTGAGTAACAGCAACATGAGTATACAGGGACCTGGTTTGGAGTAGTCTCCAGTGGAAGTGGTGGAGACTCCATCATTCAAAACATCAAAGTCTTATGACTGTTGAAAGTCTCACAATACCGGGTGTTTTTCTTAAATCTCCAGCTTCTGGAATGAATGAATTTGCCAGCATTTCCATGTATTTTACATAAGCAAGCACACAGACGAGCTACTAGCATTGCTACTTGTGGAGAGATGCTTAGAAGTGAGACTCTGAAAGATTCAAATAGTAAAATGCAAAGAAGTAACAATTCCTGATGTTGCAGATCTGGCAGATCTTTATATTGTGAACCTGCAAGTTTGCCCATACCTCAGCAAATAAAAGCAGTGGCCTGTGAAGTGTCCACAATAAAGCAAAGTCAGTGGTAAGAGCTGGGCTGGGCACCCTGGGATACTGACATCCTTCAAGGGTTCCCTGCTCAACCTTTGCCTGTGGCTCTTTGGAATCACACAGGTGTTGGGTGTGTGCTTTATAGAGCTGGTGGGAGGCAGAGAAGAGGTGCAGTGTGAGAGCTTGAGTATAGAACTGTTGGGATCCACATCTGGGGCTTGGCTTTGGGTCTGTGCTGACCATGGTAGGAATGTCACTATATATCTAAATCACTGGTTTTATGAGTGCTTTCCGTGTTCAGTTTCCTACATGAAGTGTGAAAGTTCTCCTCATCAAAAAATGCATTTAGTCAACAACAAAGGACTTGGCAATACACCGTCAAGAAGTGCATAACTCTTTGGTGGCAGTCACAGATAACCCAGGGGAAGAACAAAGGTGACTGATGGAAATGGGAGCCTCTTGAGGTAGATGATATCTGATGGCTCCTCACTGTGAGCAGGCAGGTAACACTTCATCATGTGCATGAGTCTCATCTGGATTTTGGAAGGAAATGAATGGAAGGCAAGGCAGATATTTCAGGTAAGAGTGACTCAATGGAAGTGGTGAAATAATAAAGGTGAGATTACTCTGCTGTGGTCAGGAGACCGTTTCTCTGTTCATCAGATCTGGATAAATCTCAGCGCGTCTGATGGCTGCAGACCCTATATGGAGTCACAGGTAACACCCAGCACAGTGTAATGCAGCCCTGCTACTAAAAGGGCTTTCCAAGTGGCTGCAGAGATGCCTGGAGCTCATTTACACACAACCTTCTGCAAAGTCCACCCACGGTGGGCCACCACATGGCTGGGACACCATTAACTCTGCCAGCTGTGCAAAGCACCATCTCTGCCCTGAAAGCAAAGGGTGGGTCCTGCTGGAACAGTCCATTAAAATTAAAATGCACTTACAGGTAGATTTCTAAAATTTCACCTTCCAAAGGGACTGAGCTAGTCCTGCTGGGATACAAAGAAGTGATTCCCAATGCTATTTCTAACTTGCCGCTTAGCTCCTTAAGCCACCACACAGCAACTGCTGCCTGCACCAAATGGAAAAGAGAATTCTTTACTTGCAGACACAGTTTAATGTCTTTGCCAAAGTTTTTTCACCTCCTCTGCTACCCTGAGCCATCACCTGCTAGTGCTTGTGGCGTGCAAATTGGAGAGTTTTCTTTATGAGTTGCACATAAAATCCACACCTCTGGTCATGCATGAGAAACTGCTGAAAGGGCCCAATACAGCCCTGAACGTGTTCCCTGTTTTATGGACAAGACCTGAAGGTTGTTTGCTTTTCAGAACTGCACCATGTGTCATGCCTGACCCTGCTGGCACTCACAGATACTAAATGACACACTCTTGGCAGGGGASCCAGCTGGCTAATTATGCATGCAGTTTACCTACAGACTGGCTTTAAAAGGAGCCCAATTAAATGATCCAAGGGGTCAGAAGGAAAATGAAGGCATTACTAGAGGAGTGAAACCTTTTCTGCCTCCTGAGGCAAGACCAACTATTTTCACAGTGATCAGGGAAAAAACAAAGCGGAGCAGATGTTTTCCCTTTAAAAAGAAGCCTATTTTGCTCCTTATTAGTTTTGATCATTATCACGCTGGACAGTAATTTTTGGTATTACAAAAGAGAGATTCTCATGCTGTTTGAACATTAATACTGATCTCTTTCTTGTTCAATAACTGTCAGCTCCCATGGGTTTATTTTTATAGAAGTGCTAGCTTAGGTGAGCAAAGATAACAGAATCTGTCTCTTCTCCTCTGCCTTGGTTGTTGATAGTTTTTCTAGTTGGGCTGGTATAACCTTAATGTCATTTGTGGGACAGAATGGGCACCCCAAATTAGTCTGTCTCCTAGTTGAAAAGACATTTCAAAATCAAAGTTATGTGCCTAATGAAAGGAAAAAAACACTTGTCACAACTTTTCACAAATCTGAGCGGCCTTCTTGAATTTTTAAATGATTCACCAAGGGGCTTTGCATGGGCTGCTGCCAGGAACACAATGTTGAAAGCTGTGGTCCCAGCTCTGCGGGCCAGTGGTCACCAGGCAGTGCAGGAGCAGCACATGGATGTTTCCAACCTTAAAGCATTTGCCATCTCAATTTTGCTCCACAGAAGTGATGAGTTTTCTCTGGAGGCRTGCCCAGCCCTTTTGGGGAATATACCTCTTGCAAAATAGGACATGAACTTGAGTTTCCTTGATTAAATCCTGTGGTATGCACACTTTGAGAGTTGCCCAGCAAATGCCTTCTGCATTTGACAGCAAGGATCCAAAGATAGCTCACGCTGCTGCTGTCTGGGCAAACTGTTTTTCCTTCTGCTGCCTATAAAATAGCTGGAAAATCTTCTTGGGGGAGAAAAAATTCTGGAAACTCTAAAGTGAGCTGAATTCCCCAAGTCATTACACTTGGTTAGTGTCTTTCACAACACTGCTAAGCCCTAGGTAATGGTATGCATAACCCCGAAAAGCAGAAACAGAAAGACAGGAAATTATGGCTGAACTAGTGTTTTTCTTAGGGCGTTTGTGCTCACTGTTGGAGCAGCCTGTGCCAGGTATTGTGAAACACAGTGAGAAGCCCCTTTTCAGCTAAGTTTCTGTTTAAAATTCAGCCAGATTATAGTGAGATATGAAAATCTCCAGAAGAAGTATTCTGTAAAGGCAGGAAGCTGCTCCAAGAAGCGTCACTTGCCTCTCTGGGAGTCTCGGGTACACCCAGGTCATGGTCCCTGTGTGTCTGACAGTGCTGCTAATCCCACAGCTCCAGCATCACAGGGAGGTTCCCTGACTGGTGTAAGGAAAGGTCCGTTGATGCTTAAAAATCTCTTTGAGCTTTTGGGGGTTTAGATTGTCCTCATAACTGTGATGTTCAATGAATTTCGTATGTTTCAAATGAACTCACATCTCGTTATCTAGAGCCATTCCATTAGGGCTGGTGCTTTAAAGGGAACTCTAAATACTGCGATGTTTGGGCAAAAGCTCTGCGTATTCCCGTGGGTGCTTCTCTGGTTATCTCGGTCTTATGGGTCCCTCTTAAAAAATGCTTAAAAGTGTGAGGCAATTCTCAAAAATGCCAGTCTAATTGACAAGCCTTGATACCATGAGGGTGTAACTGTCCTGTTACAGGACACCCAGGAGGTCTAATAAGCCCTTTGCTCATGTCTGATACACAGAGAKCAGAGTTTAAAACAGCCTGAGTCAGGCTGAGTCGCCTGCCAACAGCTTTCCTGAGGGATATAAAGCACAGTAGAGCAATATTTGTTAAAAGCCATGTTAAGGACTTTATGAGCTCTGCTCTCGCCCAGCCTGGATTCTCCCCACAGCCTCTCCCCACCTGAACCTTTGCTGTCTGTGTGACTGGCCAGCCAAAGCCCTGCTTTCTGCAGGTTATTCAGGGCAGGGAAGAGCTATTGCTTTGGATAGCAAGGAGGAGGGAAGGAGCAGCATCAGGAGCAGCCCTTAAACCTTCAGAAGGGGTGAAAAAATCAAGTGCAGTTGTTGGGCAATCACAGCGAAGGAGTAGAAACAAGGACAGCAAATCACCCCCAAGTACATATTGACAAACACGAGCTTGCAGCCTTAAACCCGCCCCAATTCAAAGTGACTTCTTCCAGATTTTGACAGAAAAATGACGGAGTCTCATTGTACCATTTGGCTCCAATGGTTTTTCAAGGTCTTGATGTATCAGCCCAATATTTTTATTAGAGAACAGATGAGTGTTGTGCGGCCTGAGGAGCTGTGCAGATGAATACCTGAGATGAGTTTCGCGTGCTCCGTAAGGAACAGATCAAGCCTTGCTCGCTCATGTTGTTCATTTGCACCTTGCATCACACACAACCCAGTGCCTTCATCTCAGCTTCGTGCTAGATCTAGACAATGAGCCTGATTCACCACTGCATTCCTTTATTTTTACCTCAGGATAATTCCTTTTAAATCAGAGGACAGACTGGACTAACCCAGTGGTTTTTGTGCCAAAGAAATCAATGCTATAAGCCTTTGAGCTTCCTGACCTGCTGTTTTGCTTTAACCTTCACTTTGGGGTTTTTTATCCTAGTTGGGGATCTTGATGGGTTCATAGTTGTTGGAGGCTCCTCTGTTGTCTCAAGAGAGCCAGTTAGGTGCTAGAATTAAATACTGAATGACAGATTTTTCATAGCATGGGAAGAGCAAAACAAAACAKCTGTCTGCAGAAACCTGAAGGAGCAGGAACTAGACTGCTCTTTAAAAATAAACTTGGCATTGGAGATGGTGACTGAGATAAAGTTATAGCCAAAAATGGTGAATATTTAGGATGCTCAAAAATATTCCTCTGTTAGTGGTTTGCAAATGTGGGAACAATATATTCTAGCTTTATTTTCTTTAGCATGTTCTTTGGCTTAAAGTGAAGTTCAGCATTCAAAATGACCATGTAATAATGGAACCATTTCAGTCAATCTCCTGTTTTTCTGTGTTCAGTCAGATCCACTGACTTTAGTGCCAAAAATAAGTTTTTACTGATTTTTACTTTTGTTAGCCTGAAAGAACAAAAACCAATGGAGAATCAGCAAACTGAAATTGAATTTACAAATCCAAGTTCACTGAATTGCCTGTTTAAACTCATTCAGGCAGTGGGGTACCATAAATATTGCTGAGATTCTAATTTAACCTACAAAAAAATGCCTGATGAAGGGGTATAGGGCTGAAAGAACTCACACAGACAAGCCGGACTTTGGTCATGGTACTATAACTCCTATTACAGTATTTACTTGTATATTACATATATTTTTATAGGGAAATCAAAGTGAGAAGGAGGAAATACTCCATGATGGTGCTTTTAGAGCCTAACAGAGCCAAACTACTTCTGCCTCCACTGCCACACTGATGGTTCTCATGCGCACATCACTAAGGAAGTAAAAATTAACTAAAAAATTCCTCGTCACCATCAAAGTGGTTCAGCCCTGGCCCAGACCGAGCCGCTCCATGTGTGAAAGAACATGGTGTGTTTGTCCCCAGATCTGATGTGGGATGGCAGGAGAAGGGACAGTCAGGGAGCTACACCAGGGAGGTGCTTTGTCTACCATAGCCAAGAACAAATTACAAGAACACTTTTTGCCACTGCTGCCATGGACACATCAGCAAATGATCACTTTGGTCACCATCTTCATCACCTGCTGAGCTGCTCTTGTGAAAGGGGTTGTGCAGGGGTCGGTGACCATCTTCATGGATATGTGAGGCAGGATGAATGTGTGAGAATAAAATTTCTGCAATTTTGACTTAATTTTTGCGTGATCGTAACAAAAGGCAGGGCCATTTCAGCAGCTTATAGGGTCTGTTTGGGATGACACATCCCAAAGCATGGTTTGACAGTCTTTATGCAGACAGCTTTGACTGTTTGTGCATTATCTCCATACTGAGAAAGATCTGAGAGGACTCCAGTTACAGCGCTGTGTTTCATTTCCCAGGACCTTGCAGAAATGTTTCCCAGTCTAAACGTGTGAGAGAGTGTCTGCTCTGGTCATCACTCAGCTGCAGAGTACGAGGCCAAAATCCAGAGGTTAAGCTTAGCTTAAACTGTTGTAATCATCTCATTTGTGTGTCTAAAGCATCTGTTCCTGTCTTCGCTCGGTTTTCATGGCAACACAAGAATGGATCACAGGTACACAAATCTTTCAGCAGGGAGGTACTTGGTTTGCAGGCTGTGACAGAATGTGAAACCAGATTAGTTTCACGTAATATCAAGTTTTCTTACTGGCATTTTCGATGAGTGCATTTATCAGGGAAGCTGCAAAAGCTGGAAAGCTGCTTGACAGAAGCTTTGAAGCAGAGCTGAGATCCAAGGTATTCCTGAATGCCAGAGCTGGAAAGTGAAATGGATGCCTGTTTGTATCTATTTCACATGTATCTCTACTTTCTGAGCTTCAGTGTAACTAAGAGAAAAGTGTCAGGGCTGTTATACACATCCTAGTCAAACCTACCTGCACTTCCACTAAAATCATTGAGGTACGCACAAAACTTGCTTGTATTATTTATCTCAAAATACACTGAAATTGTTAATTCAAGCACTCAAAAACTAGAATAGTCAAGAATTAATGTTGTCACTTTAATGCAGACTATTTTTTTTCCCTATGCTTGATCCAGTTAAATCATAGCTGTATTAACCTGTCCTGCTTCATCCACTGGATGCTCACTGGCTATTCACGACTTTATATCCCCCTTGAAAATGTGGTCTCAGATGTTTTGTACTGCACATTATTCAAATGCTTCCGGAGTATGAACGTTAATTTAGTTGTGTATATTTCCATGGTGGTATCAACATTGCATGTGAACACTTCTCAAAATCAATTACCTCACCTTTGCATCAATGCTGCAACAGTCAATCCTATTACCAGCCCCCTTTCACAACTAAGCAGAGAAGACAGCTCTTCAGCTTCCACGATGAGTATCTGCAGACTAGCATTTCTGAATTGCATGAATTAAACACAGGCAGAGCTCTGGTCACACTTGGGACTGCAAAACTGCACCATGCTGATTCCCCCACCACCAAATGTCAAGCCCTTGCTAAAAAGAAGGGAGGAGGCAAAAACTTCTCAGTGAAATGTGTGTTAGGTTGTTATTATTACAGTATTTCTAAGCTTTGGAGACATCATCCAGGTGGGTCAGGATGTCAGGATCTGAATAGCAGCACTTGGAGCCTCCTAATGTGATGCAAACCTTACACAGACCCTCAGCTCCTCCTCCTGTTTGATTCCTTCTGGTTTGTGACTAGAAAAGCCTTAATTAGCTCTTGAACATGTCCTTAAACGGCAGGTGGAGTTTATTCCCATAGTTTCTTCGTGTATTTCTTTTTCCCTAAGGACAAAAGGAAACAGTGCTGTCTCAGAGGACCCCCCAGCTGGTGCTGCTTGTGGATGATGCCCCATCTGCTTTTGCTGCTGCTGCAAACATGCACGTCAGCGCTGACAAACACAGGTCGYGCTCTGCACTCCGCAGTCCGAGGGAGAAGCTGGCCTGACCCTCTGGGTGAAATCTCTTTGCACTGCTCTGACAGGAGTGTATCACCACTTGGGTGGCAGCCAGTTACCACACCACATCTGTGAAATCTGGGGGCTGCCTGGTCTGAAGCACTGCCATTATTATATCATGTCCAAACTATTTGTGCATGGGAACTGATGGTGATAATTTCAGCAAAAAAATAAAAGCCTTTTCTGAGGCTCCATGCAATAGCTAGATTGTAAATGTCTGGAGGCTGGTTAAAAATTTCTGTATATATGTGCATGAGGCTCTTAATATCAGAGAGATTTCTGACTTTTTCAAGTAATGTTACTATAGCATGCAAGTTGTACATAAATTAGCTACAATAAATAATATAATAAAATGCTGAGAGGCCTATTAGATCATCTTGTTATTCCAGTCTCTAACTGTTTCATGTAGAACTTTCTCTATGTTGTGGCTTGCTACCATCCATGACAGCATTAGTACCCTAATCAAGCATTAGCATTAATCAGAGATATTCAATCCCTCTCTAAACGTGTCTAGAGGACAGAGGAGCTGAGCTGCTGGCAGATGTCTATGCTTTATTTGTGAAAGCATATACAGGTCTTGCAGATTTTACACAGCAATGGGTGAGGAATTATAAGAAAATGATTTTAAAACAGATGAAGTTTAATAGGCCTGAGCAAAATGGACTGATAGCTGTCAAACTGATCTACACCCTCCCTTAGCAACGGAGCTTCTGCTTTCTGGCAACTCAGATTCCTGGGTTTTTTAAAGACTATTTTGTATATCTATTTTCCCCTATTTTGCCTTTGTGACCTTGCATGGATGACACAGATTTTGAGAGAGATTTGAGTCTTGCTGACATGGTGATTCTGGAAATGAGACAGTATTTTATCAGATTTCCCTGTAAGCCCCAGACATACCTTCCTAACAGACATTTCTCATGCTTGGCTGATAGAAAAGGGACCATATTATTATTAACTGAACTACCACGGATATAATATAATAATGTCTGCAGTAAATTACATGAGATGGAAGGACACCTGTGTTACCCCCTTGCTCGCTGCAGGGCAGCAGTCGGAGGTGAGCACAGGCACAGGGGAACATTCACAGGGCTGGAACAAAGACACAGTTGACCCCTGACATCATTTAAAGCTACTTGATGCCAAGGACTTCCTCACTTTTTACGGATATTGAAACAAATAAGTCATGGAAATGATGACTGACCCCAGCCATATGGGAGCAGAGAGATTAGCTGCTAATATGGAAAGTTACCTGGTTGGCGTTGAGATCAGTCACGGGAGAAGGGGGAGATCAGAGGGAGGGCTGCCGAAACTGTGAGGTAATGTGGCTGCTGGGGAAGAGGAGCTGGAGCTGGGACCAACTGGAAGAGAAGAGGAGAAGTTTTTTTCCCTGCTGAAGCCAAAAGTGTACGTCATCATGTGGCTGACTGACAGAGCTGCCTTTTCTAGAACGTGCTTGGTACTATGGGAGTAACAAACACAGGGAAGTTACCCTGAAGCGCACGGGAGGAAAAGCAGTAAATCAAGGACCAGCACAAGGCTGGAAAACCTCTGCCTGGTCCTGAGCAAAATATAAGCGAGAACAGGGAGTTGGGGAACAGAAAAAGGTCTGCAGGGCTCACTTGCAGGAGAGCTGAAGAGGAGAAATATGGAGGAGGGTGGTGCAGGAACACCGGTGCCGATATGAGTTAAAGAATAAACCCGAGCCATTAAACTTGGGGAGTATATAAATAAACACCAATCTTAGTAGCAGCTTGATTACATGGGTTAATTATATGATACCAATCTTAATTTAAATACACATCCCACTGAAACCCAACAGGAGTACTTTAGAGTTGTTCTCGCAGCACACAGGGAGATGATTCAGACTCACTAAAGATTATTTTGGGCTAAACTTTCACTTTCCCTGAGCATAAGATTAAAACCCTCACTAAAACTGCTTAATTGACTACAAAGCTGACGTGTGTAGAACTTAATAAACAACAAACAGAAGACAGGTTTTAAAACAAATTATGTATGTTTTATTTAAAAATAGTCAGCCCGTCCATATCTGAAATATGTAGACTTTAACTTTACCAAATTACTATTAATATGAATCGTCTTGGAAAAGAACAAAATACAATTGCTAGGAGGATCAAAGCTTTAAAGATCCACAGAGCTGGAAAGGCAAGAAAAAAAATTGAGAGAAAGAGAAAATAAGAAGGCTGAGATCAGATTTTACCTTTCTCACTTGGGATAATCATGATGTAATCCTGCTGAACTGACTGAGCACATGCAACATGAAAGAATATTCAGCATGGGAAGATGTTTCTTGCTGAAAGGGAGCAAAGGAAACGTGCACACACTGGTGAAGGGTTGTGGCACGCAGACTTAAATCCAGGAAATGAGGAATTAGCATGGAGCAATTCACATGAAAGATCAGAAAACATATTGTGTGGGATAATATACTGCGAGGGGTCATTCCTACACTTGTTGTGAATTATTTTAAGACATAAAGAGACCATGTCTACATTTCTGTCTGTCTGTCTCCCCATAGTGAGACTTCTGGTGAAATCAGATATCAGGGGTTCTATAGACAGATTAAATGGAAGTTGAATTTCCTTTCCAAAATATCATGAAAATTACTAATTTTTTTAAAATCAATCTTTTCCCTAGGATTGCTTGAAGAATTCTGTGTGGATCACTGTGAAGTGAACTATTTAGGTCCCATAAATTTGATCCATAGAGGAAACTGATAAAGGACAGAAGTGGAACTAAGAATTGTGTTTTTTCTTCCTTTTCCTTTTTTTTCCCCCCTTGTTTCTTTGCTATTCAGTCCTGATAATTCATAGGGGTTTGGATAATTTTTTTTCTGAACACCGACTTACATAATTAGAATACAATGTATGCATTATGCTAACTTAAGTTTTTGGCAATTGTGGAAATCTGTCACCCTTAGAGCTGCCTTCTGCTTCCATTCTTGTCACTTTGGTGGCTGAAATTTCTTTCAGTGTCATAAAATTTAAGGTTGTAAAATTCATATTGTAACTTTAACAGCCACATCTGTTTTAAACATTTTTGTTTTAAGAACTCAATGAGAATTTAATGACAAGGCAATAAAAGGAAAAGTTGAAGGAAATTATCACAGATTTGTAAAGCCATAAGACATGTTTCTGCACTTCTGTGGGCCATCAAATTACAAAGAAACAGCCCAATTGCTTTTATTATAGCAATTCTGCTCTTAAAGCATTTCATAGTTTGATGTATTAGCAAGAATTAACATTTCATTTACATCAGTATTAATAATGACAATTATACCCAGGTGCAGGATATTGTCATTAACATACAGACACCCGCAGCATGTTCAGAGGAAAAATAATTATCTAAAGTGCTGCCACTGTGTTTGACAGTAATAAATGATAAATTATAACACATTTTGCATGCCACCAAATCAATTTACACAAGCAAGAATGTAATAAAAATCACTTTTTCCTTCAGTGTCTTGCTACAGATCCAACCTTTCAGATGGTGTAAGTCAGGTAATGTTTGTTCCTACTCAGGCCCATCCATACAGCACAACCCTAAAGGTGCTGAAGGTGGGAGGGATCTCTGGACATCCAGCCCCCAGCTCAAGACAGGGTCAGCCAGAGCAGGTTTCTCAAGGCCGTGTCCAGCCAGGTCTTGGATATCTGCACAAACTCCCTGGGGAACCAGGTCCAGTGGTTGACCACTCTCACCATAAAAAAAGGTTTTTCATATGTTTAAGTGGTATTTTTTGTGTGTATTTCTGTGCCCATTGCCTCTTGTCCTGCCACTGGATCTCACTGAGCCATTGTCTCATCCAGTTCCTCTCAGATATTTGTACACATTAATAAGGTTCCCCAAGAGGCTTCTCCAGGCTGAACAGTCCCAGCTCTAAGCTTCTCTTCAGATGTCAGATGTCCCAGTCCCTTAATCATCTTTCTCGCTCTTTGCTGGACTCACTCCAGTATGTCCATGTCTCTGTTGTTCGGGGGAGCCCAGAAACATTTAATAACAGACCATTAGAAATTATAAACTTAATCTGATGTATAGTACCTCTGACACTAGATCTCCTGGTCCTCCTCTGCCTCTCCTGGTCCTTTTCAGTCTGATCTCTGTCTCTGCTGATAAATGGAGACCAAATGGAAAGCTGTAAAAATCTGTCCCACAAATCCCTTAACGTTGCATGTAATGTTTATGAAATCAGAGTCACATAAACATTTATGTAAATCAATTAGGAGCGAGCAGCCAGGATTCAGGATTGCTTTCAGTATCACTTTCCTACCAAAACCCTGTCTAGGCAGACCTGGTTAACCCAGTCAATATGTTACACGCTGTCTCGGTGCCATCTTTTATATATGTTTGCAAAACTCATTATGGCAGAGGAGAGGAAGGGGGTTAAAAGAAGAAATTCAATGACCAGAAGCATTTCAGCAACCTATCTTGCCAAATATAATTGCTACCGTGGCCAGACTCTTGGCATCTGGTTGTGGCTGAGTTGTTATGTCTGTCACTCCTGCAGTATTTAATAAAGCCTTTATAAAGAACTCATTCTTAGATAAGACTTTGCAAAGAAACACAGGCTCTATCTCGCTGGCAACTATTTCAGATAAAGTGATTTGCTAAGTATTTACGAGTTCCTGCTCCTGGAGTTCAGAGCTCACCACAAGCGCAATAGTTAAAAAGTTTCTTGAAAACAGGTCCACTCAGGGCAGACTTAAAGTTGCTCCCTACAGTAGGTCAAAGATAAGAAAAATGGTAGCACTGCAGGTTTAAAATGTAATTTGATTCTTAGAGGGGGAAAAATGAGCTCAAAGGAGTCTCTGTTACACCAGTAAGTGATGCTGTAAGTTACCAAAATACAGGGTCAGCATGCTCAGAGCTGTGGTGTTTTCTTGCTCTATGATTTTGAGATTACCATCTTCAGTTCATAGCTACGCCACAAAGCAAGAGCATAAGGAATGCATATTCCATCAGTTCTTTTTAATTGCTCCACAGAACCTATGTATAGACAGGATATGACTTTCCATTGGCAAATTGACATACGTTTGTGTAATTTGTCTGTTTTGTCTGCAAAATTCCATAGACTAAGTTAAAAGCATCTGCTGCAAATTTGATCCTCGTAGCCCTGCTTGGATATAGAAAGGTGCTAATAACTTGCCAAAATTTATGTAGTCTAGCTCTGACAGACTCTCTGAAGTCTTGAGCTGAGAAAAACCTTTCAAAATTATTTTTTTTCTATTATAGACTTGACTTCTGTATGATAATTTGTGTCATTTGTATAACTTCACTGATGGCCTACAAAACAGGTAATTACTTTTAATGCAAGAGTGCACCCAATTTGTCAGTTGCGTGCACAGATTTCCATTTTGCTTCTGCAATATTAAGCACTTCTCACACAGGAACTTCCTCATAATTTACTTTCTCTGTTATTTTTGGAAGATCTGGGTAGATAGACACCAAAAGAGCACAACTTACAATAGAAAGTTTTATCCCAATCCAACAACAACCTTAGTCTTTATTTTCTATGAAATCACAGGTCAGAATTTGCACAATAGCAGGTCAGCTGAATTGCTAGAGAAAAATTTAGGACAATCAACTAAATTTGTGCAGGATACTGGATCTGCTCCATTTCTCAGGAAAAGTGTCCTGAGATCGCAGTGGAGACAGTAATTTAGTTACATGACTTGTAGATACATAATTTTGTCATTTATAGTGTAGCAGTGTCATATTTAATAAAACTGAAAGCACATTAGGTACTTCTGCCTGATTAATAAGTTATTCTTCAGTGTTTGTCATGAACAAAATAAAAGATGTATAGAAAACTTTGCTCTTTCCAATTATTGCTAGTGCTATTTTCTATCCTCAGAAGGCCTAGGAGGATGCCTGTTGCATTTTAGGGTTGAGAAAGTGAAAATATGAATGCTTCTCCTTGATTTCAGTGAAGTTTGGGTCATTTAAAATAGTTATGTTTTATTTATTTGTTGATAAAATGAATACTCCAAAGGTCACTCTTTCCTTCCCTGGCACTCGTATTTACCTCTCAACTTTGATAGGTCTTATTACAGCTTGAAACTGAGATTGAATTTTTTGAATTTAAAACAACCCCTCCCCCAAGTTCCCCTCCAAAAAGCACCAGAAAATTGCAGGAAGAAAACAAAACTTTGAGTTTTATTCCATTTTTGACCGTGACACTAGATTTCATGCAGTATTAATGAGAGAAGGATTTGGACCTAAAGATGTAATTTGGTTTCTTATTTCTCTTTTCTGTCACTTCCACTGAAGGAACAGACTTACAATATGTCTTTGCTTGCTTAATGCTATTGCTAATTGCCCAGATGGGACTCTGAGAGACCATTAAGTGTCTATTGATTGCAATCAGCTTGCCTATGACAGATGAAGTTGACTCTGGTGGGTTTTTTTCTTCCTCCCCCCCCCTCCCCCCCCCGTCTGGTGCTGTAAACCCAGTCTTTATGCTCCTGCTGACCGTGACTTTCCTGTATTGACTTTCCTGGCTTTTTCCAGCTTTCTGTGTAAATTTTTGTTGTTCAGAGACATGGCAAGTGCTGTCCTGGGTGAGGGGTGCACCTGTCCCTGTGACTATTTAACTCTGCAGCATTTGTGCTGTTTGCTTGCTGGTTTTTGCTGTTGCTGGGGTTCAACTGTTGAGAAATTGGATGTGTTGGAAATACTGTTCTGTGGCAGGGATGTTTGCCTGGGGGTCTGCACCTGTGCATACCCACACCACCAAAACAGGACTCGGGTCTGCCCCATGGCCGCTGTTTAGTAGCTAAAATATGACATTTAATGTTTTCCTCAAGAGTCATTATTGTGGATGAAGGTGTGTCAGTCCAGTTTAGTAGTTAGCTAATGTGAATTTGAAACTGTTTACATCCATCTTCTGCTTGAAAAGTGTCGTGCCTTCACTACCCCCAAAGAAGGGTGGAAGGTCTGCTCAGCCTCCCTCTGGGTGGAAACCTATATCTCTGGTAGGGTTTAGTACATTGTCCAACAGCTAAAGAAATTGCTGTGTTAAAAATAAAAGCTGTCCACAAATAAAGAAGAAGGAAATATGGAAATGTACAGTTTGAAGAGCAGAGGTAGCACTGAGTGGAAAAGAAGAACAAGAAACACTGTGTAGGAGGAACAGACACAGGGGAAAAAATGAAAAAATAAAATTATCCCCTGGAAATGAAAACAAGAATGGTAACAAAACTGTCAGAAATATAAAAGGAAGTCTAGAGCTATGAAATGAGTAAAAACAAGTGTGGTGATGTGAGTGGGGAAAGGTGGTGCACCCCAGTAGCCCTGTGCCTCCTTTGGGCAGGCTCTGCCAGCTTTCTGCAGTGGTCACTGCCTGAGGTGGGACTTTGTGCGGGGGAAAGGAAGGTCTGGAGCCCAGAGAAAACAAGGCTCCATGGTCTGCAATGTGGTGATTGTGGCATCTGCTGGAAATGCTGCTCTGTAACGCCAGGGCAGTGAAATGGCCATAACTGGCATGTGTGTTGTGCTGATCACTCATGCTCTGACCACTGTCAGTCAACTGACTGGCATCAGCTTTTGTTACTTTCCCTCTTCACAACTGTTACTTTTTGTTTGGTGATCCTGAACATGCCTCATGTAAACCTCATCCTTTCCTCGCTATTTCCTCCAGAGAGACAACTGCTTGCCCTGCAGCCTCTTGTTTTCAATGCAGTTGAAAAATTGTTCTAACACATTGAGCCATGAGATCAGGTTTCATCTCAGTCCGGGGGCCTGCACAGGCTCTTGTGAGATGCCTCATTGATCCAAAGCACTTACAGTGACCTACTGGACTCTGTGTAATATAAGGTCTGTCTGTGTCAAGGAAATGTTCCATCTGTGCCGTCCTGCAAACACCTCGTCCCCACCAAGGTCAACATCGGCAGCTCAGCCCACAAAGCTGCTGCTCGTGGGTCAAGTTGCACGATGCCATCTCAGGAGCTGTGCATGGAGTGGGCACAAATAGACACGTGTGGGTCTCTGCAGGGAGCATGAAGCACGTGTTGATCTCTAGCAGCCAAAGGACAGGGGGAACTGGGGGAGGACTTGCATTTCTGCAGCTGAGTGATTCCAGTTTTGCACTTACCTCTTCACAGCACAATGAACTTAGGGCTGAGTTTGGCCTCAGATACTCAGTGAAGGAGAGTCAAGGATCTGCCTTCAAGTGTTGGGTTGGAAATATGTTATGTAAAAATAATGATTAACGTTCAGCAAGAATCCAGTTTGGATGAGTGAGCCCCACTTTATGCATCAATCAAGTTTGAGCCCCAGACCTACTAACTCCTGACAGATGACCCATTTCTCAGTGCCAGGCACAAACCATTCCCTTAGGCTGCTCAGGGACTCCGTGCACAGCGTGGGCTCTGCCTCCTGTGATGAGCCAGCCGCCCTGACCCCTTTCCTAAACGCGGGTGCTGGGATACCCTGAATTAGATGCCCGCAGAAACCCTGTGCTGTCCTCCTCTGCAACACCCCCCCAAAAGGAAGGAGCACAGGCACCATCTGCCCAGCACAGGTGTGGGTCCCCACAGCGCCCACACGACCTGGCCGGGCTCTGACAGTGCCCAATTGTCCCGGCACAGCTGTGGGGGCACAGCCATCTGCACCCGCGGAGCCGCCGCCGCGCGGCACACACAGACCTCGAGACCCGACAGGGACTAATTGATGAGAAATTGCTTTTAGCAGGTGCTAACCTGTCTCGACCACGGATAATAGGGTAGTTGCTATTGGGAATCAAACCAGAGAGCCATAAAGCCTGAGTGTCATTACAGATTTTACTTGAGAGCACAGCTGTTGCACTGTCATCATTTCTGTCTGTTGAAGACACACCAAGTCCTGCTGCATTCTGACCGACTAAATGGCAGGAATTAGAGCCATGCAATCACAGAGTAGCAATTGCCACGTCAATATTATTCAGTTCTGTCTGAGTGTGCATATGTTTGTCTGGCTGCCGTGTTGCCGCATGCTCTTGACACCTGCGGCACATCTCTGCTCCATGCTTATCCCTCACTTCCATTTCTCTGCTAGAGTGAAAATGAGAAGTGGATATTTTTTCCTCTTCAGTCTCACCACATACGTCACTAATAGGACTTTTCAAAACTTTTGTCAGTCACCTTCTGTAACAGCCTGAGGAATACTGTAGGGACATCTCTAGTAGCTGGATACAGGATATTGTATTTCTTAGTTTGTCCAGTTGAGTAATTGCTTGGAGTAGCTTTGTGGACTTCCACAACTCTTACTGGGAAGGAAGTGGAAAGCCAGTTGGGGAATCAAAATGTTTCTAGGGTGACTTACAGAAGAATCAGGTTAAAATCAACAGGTCAGAGTTTGATTTGAGATCGTAAATTAGGTGCCTGGAGAGAATTTGTTGTGAGGAACAATGTTCGGCATACTGAAATAATTTGAAAAAACACTGTTTATTGTTGCACCCTTTTTCGCTGTTAAAGCATTGCTCCTGCTTGTTGCATTTAATGCATTTAAGCTGCAAGATACTATCGAAGAAAAGGGCGAGAATCAAAACTATTCAACTCTCCCCTTGTTGTCTCTCTCATTCTGGAGAAGGCATTCCTGGAGATGATAGTCTTTGGTAGCACTGTAGGGCTGGATCAGCAAGCTCAGTTCTCACCCTGGAAATCATCTGTCTGCATCAGGTAGCAGCAGGCAGCTGAGCAGGAGAGGAGCACATTTGGGCAGCAGCCTGCACGGCGAGCAGGGAACTCTGCCTGTCAGTCTGGCATCTTTCACTAACACCAAATTTGCTTTAAGGATAAAAAAAAAGAAGCCAGGATGTGGTTGAGAGTGAACATATGTTGGAAGTTCAGCTTAGGTAATACAATAAGCTCTTCAAGAACGGGTTCTCTTTCTTCTCGGTGTAAATAAATACTCATGATAGCCCCAGACATATTCATTTTCTTGGGATTCTCTCCGTTCCTTATCGGAGGTGGTGTCCCGTGCGTTATTGATGTGGGCTTGTTTGCGAGCCTGTGCCCTTGTCCATATGCACAAGTCATTTAATAAGATGAGAAGCAATGTGTAAAATAACAAGAGTGTTGATGTAAAGTTCTCGAATGGCCAGCACTGGGATTAATAGTTAATGGCCTATTGACACAGAATATTTACTGATGAGCAACACAGGGTTCCAGTGACACCAATACAGGGTTGTTTTGGAAGGCTGCATCCTTTTTTTTTTAGAAAAAATCATTTAATCAGTAAAATGCATTTTGTTGGTATCTGTTACAGATTCTCTTGCTATGGTTGTAGGGAAGTATTCACTTTGAAAGAAACAATTTGGGGTAAAGAAAGACCCTCTAAAATCACAGTAGATTTTTTGAATGGCCTGATGAGATTGTTACAGCTAACAGCTCTTCGAGGAAAGCTTGATGAGATAATTAAGAGGAAAATCAAATTTTGTGCTTCAGGGTATAAATCGATCAAAAAATCTTTCCCATGAACAGCTGTCTAGTTGAATATTCAAAATGCAAATACATGTACATGTGAGTGATTGTGATTTTCCCATCCTTTGGAAACATTGTTTCCTTTGGGAACATTGTGGGAGCAGCACTTACACCCCACCTCATGTCACCAGGCACAGGAGCAGCAGCCCTGATCTACCAGGGGCAGTGGTCAGGTGAAGCAAAGCCAGGCTGTGCTGGTTGTTCAGAAGCGGAGAAGGGCTCACCTCTGCCCTTGCCTCGTCCTGGTCAGCTGGAGTCTGGTCACTGGGAATGTGTGGTGACCCAGTGCATGTGGTGTGGGTCTCCGTTTCTCTCTTGGAATAACTGGGAAGTAGGACAAAGTCGGAATTTGACTCCAGTGAGAGGCAGCCACCACCGTGACTGCTCTGCTCTTCTCTTCAAACTGGCTTCTGCAAAGATCATAATTCTGAAACCAAAAACTCAGACCTGCTGCGCTTGGAGAATCCCGACCCAAAGTTGCAGGGGGCTGTAAAACATCAGGACAAATCATTGATGCTTCTGTGTGCTCAGATTCAGCTAGGGCTAAGCAAGGCTTTGCTCAGGAAAAGAAACCAAAGAACTCATTTCCTTCCCAGAACAGTGTCAGCTGAACATCAGACCTGCTGTTCTGCTGCCAGTGCCACCGAGCTGAGCTCCCAGCACAGGCATGTGGAGCCAGGTGCTTCTCCTGCCCCAGACCTYTCAGCTCGCCAGCACACCAAGATTACCAAGGACACTGCATGAGTTAACAGAACTGAACTTGACTCTCCACTCCCAAAATGGAGATTAAACTAATTATGTTTTTCCGCTAACTGAAAA
Source organism: Amblyornis subalaris (assembly GCA_018881555.1). Taxonomy (NCBI): domain Eukaryota; kingdom Metazoa; phylum Chordata; class Aves; order Passeriformes; family Ptilonorhynchidae; genus Amblyornis; species Amblyornis subalaris. The sequence goes on along the minus strand of JACAXG010000143.1, from coordinate 62,239 downwards.
AATTTGACACAGAAACAAGCTGCAGCAAAGGGGGAATGTTTTATAGTAACTCTTCCAAGGCCAACAATTCTTTGGGGAAACTTCCCATAGACTAGTTTATGGCAGCGTATTTTATACAATTCTTCACAGAAAAATGCATCCAGGATAAACAGTCAGTTGTGTTACTGATTCYAGAATTACCTGTTTGTAACTGGAGGAGCTTGGTCCATATAAAACTTTAGTGCAGAAGGGCTGACAGTAAATGAGATGGGAAACCTCATTAAAAAGCCAGCTCCTCTTCCCCGAATTACCCCATGGGCGACAGTCAGTACTGCAGCAATGTGTGTTTGGTAGTCCTTTGCCAATTTCTTCAGCAAATACAAACTCCTTGTCTTTACAGTTCATGTATATGAACTGACTGATTCCTACGGGTTATCTGTGCTGTTGTTTTAAGCAGACCAAAAATGAAAAAGACAGTGGACCAAGACAAACTAATCCCCTGCTGTTACAAGAGTGTGCTGACACACTGACCTGGGCAGGAATGCCAGTATCGATACATTCCTGCACGGATATATGAGCAAATATAACCTTATAGATGTAGCTGCACGAGTGCTAAAAAATTTGATAAATCTCCAAACATATTTACGTGTGCACCTAGGTGACAACCTCTGTAAATCTGAGATAAATGCACAGTGTTGCTCCCAGGCAGAAAGGCAGGTACCCACCTCTGTCACACGTGTGCACAGACATGTACACATGCCAGGTGTAATTTTAGACCAGTAGCACATGCACACACATCTGTTGGTGAGTGCCGGGCAAAACAGGGATCGGTGAACTGACCTCAACGTCTGAGCAAGTGAATTGAAACCCAGAAGCAGGGAGGCTGGGGCTTTTAATGAAGTGAATGAGAAATGAAAAAAGAGAGATTGAAAGTGCCTGGTGCTGTGATACATAATTGATGAGACTCCAAGCAGGGCTTCAGTGGCTAATAAATTATTAAACACTGACTCATTAGGGAAAGATTTCATTATAGGATAATTTAATTAAACAACAGGCAAAAGGAGGAAAGAGCTTTAAGGGACTGAATCCTTCTGGTTTTTCCGCTGTGACACTGATGATTTAAAGAGAGAGGAGCCAAGAAATGATCCTGGAGATGGGGAAGTTGTTTACTGTGCACGAGAGGACTGATCCTTGTCTTCTTTGACGCTCACATTTTCATTTCCCTGTTGCATAGTGGATGTGGACTGTTGTTATTCTGCTTTAAATGCACTGTGCAGACACTTTCCTTGGTGTAAAAGCCTGCCCACATGGCAGGGCAGGTGAGAACCAGCCCCAGTGATGCTGTCCCGTGGTGACAGACAGGAGATCATCAGTTTTGGTTCCTGCAGTCTGCAGGGCTGGAGCTGTGGCTGAGGCCAGGCTCCAAACACAGCACCTCCGGTTGGGCCGGGGCTGGGATGACCCTGAACCATCACTCACCAGCCACACTGCTCCCGGCGACAGGACAGCAAGGGAGTGTGTCCAGCCTCAATCTTCAATCTTGACAAGGCCAGAGGCTTTGAGTGGAGCCAGATCTCCATTCTGAGAGGGCTGAGGGACAGGTGCCTCTGCCTTCAACTGACCTCTGCACTTGCCCAGGGCACCCACCCTTTTTAGACAAAGTCCTTTAGTATCACCATCCAGGTACATGTGAAAGGCAGTGCACAAGACCAGGACCACTCATGGTGTAGCTCTCAGGTGGACAGTGTCACTAACCTGGAGAAGGAAGAGCCAGGCCAGCACTACTCAGCAGCTCAGGGGTGTTTGGATACAGGGGGCTCTTTTTTTAATCACAGTTGAAGAGAATGAAGATACCATGTCAATCCCTGAAGGCAGATGAAGGGACACTGAGCCGTCTGGTGAATATTTGGCACATCAAGAGGACTCCCTGAGGCAGAGTTGGGGTGTGCAGCCACAGCTCCCTTGGATTCTCACATTGTCTGGCCTGTGTCAGGGGGAGAGCTCCCCAAATCACCCCATAGGCACTTCAGGAAGTGGGGCAGGGAGAAGAGACTGAGTACTTGACAYCATCCCACAACTGAAGAGGAGGTATGTCTTCATTCTCATCGTCAGGACAGAAATTTGTACAAAGAGTGACTTTTTCCTTCCTTCTCCAGGGTGGTTTTTTTCCCCAGATGAGTTTATTGCTCCATCAAGGTAAGGCCATCGAAAGGAGCAGCTGGGAGAAGGGAGACAGGGTGGTCAGGTCAGAGGCAGCCACAGGACAGCAGTGGCAGTGAGCTGAGAACCCAGAAGCGTTTCCTTCTGCATCTCTCTTAGTGAGGGTTGCTGAACCTCACTAAGTTCCCCCATCCTTTTTTGCTTAAACAGTATGCATAACAAACAGATGGACAGACTTTTTGGGTCATTTGGTTGCTTTGCTCAGGGCTGTGAGTGGGACAAGTGCCCAGCTGCTGTTTCTGCACAAGGAGGTTTTCAAGACAGAACAGACAAGGTCAGGTGCATCCAAACTGATAAATAAAACAAGAAGAACTTGCAGGATGACAAGCATAGCAGAAGCAGAAAATCTTCATTTCCAAGCAGATACATTCAGTATCTGTTTTACTTCAGAAAGATGCATGCAGCTGTCTAACATTTGCTCAAGTCCTCAATTTTGGGCCCCATTTCAATTCCTTCAGGCTTTCCCTACACCGAGGGTGTATCTGCAAAGTAGGCTAAATTAAGACTGAGGTTTTCCAAAAACTGTGAGGTTACTGCAAAATCAATAACACCTCCTTTTTAATTTTGCACAATGCAAAGACAAAGAACACATTAAAATTACCTTTAATTGCAGAAGTCTTTTCATCTCACAGGGAAAACAAGAAGAATGAAGGAACAAGGAGTGCAAAGGGGGTGAAGGCACATGGAGAAGTTTTAATAAAAGCACAGCTAGTAGGTTGGAGAAAAATGATGATTCCTCTCTGCCTCACAGCAGTGTGACCCTTCTTGGAGTGAAAGGCTGGTTCTGGGCTCCTCAGTTCAAGACAAAAATAAATGGTAGGGAGGCCAGTGAAGGGATAGTACGATGGTCAGGAGGTTGGAGGAAGCAGCTTGATGGAAGCTACGAAAGGCTAAAGGGGATCTTAATTGTTTCTAATTGCCAGGCTCTTCATAGGGATTGTACCAGGTAATTGTATCCCTCTGAGGATATTTCTGGTTATAAGACTGTAATAAAATGCTCGGCTAGACATCATTCTCAAGTGTATAGTAAGCAGGAAAAATATCTCTGTCTTTTTTCACAAGAAGAGAGTTCTTCATAAATATAAAATTGTATTTAACTGCAGTCATTTGCCAGCAGACTACCCAAAGCTCCCTGCTACATGTACTGATCTTTTGGGGTTCTTGTTTACTAGTTGCAACAGAAAAATAGGAAATTGCTGGGATTTTATGCTGGAATGCCACCCCATGGCAAGTGTGGTCAGAAATTTGGGAAGTCCCTCAGAAACACCAACTTTTTGATTATTATTCAGAAGAGACAGAGACAAGGAAGAAAAACCAACCTGTCAGACAAAGGAGGAATCTGACATTTTCCTCTTGATAATCACCTATAAATGCCTGAGAGAAAGGAAACCAATCCAAAAAGTACTTATGTGCACTATGAGAAGAGATTATTCTGAGACTGACTGACGGCTTTGGTTCAGAGACTCACCCGATCCTGGCATAAAGCTGTGAATATGCATGAAAGAAAAAGACTTAGAAAAGGTCTGGTGTCTACAGGGAAAGACAAAACTGGGCTAGTTYATAAAAATAAAAAAAGGTTAAATATGATAGAAAGTATGAGTTGCTGACTACCTGTCTTCAGGTTAGCACAGAAGCTGCTGCTCTGCTAAGATGGGGAGGCTCCAGAAGACTTGTGCCAGCCAGAAATTCCATCAAATGTAATTGCTGGCTGAGCAGTATAAAAGGAATTCTGCAGTTGTATCTGGTACTGTCTCACTGGTCAAAATTAAGGAATCTACTCTCCTATGTTCCTTTAACTGCCTGGGAAATGCAGGTGATTAAATGCATTAAATGCTTRAATCCGACAGATAATCAAGTAAAAAACAATTAAGCAAAAAGATGATGGAAGAGATAAAGCAGATCACAAAATTAGCAGCAATTAACATATTGCAARTCATGCTCCTGAACTGCCCTGCAGCAGCTTGATGCAAGCTTGTTCCTTCCATTAGTCGTGGGTGTAATTCATTTGTGAAGTTGCATTTGTACTGAGTGATTGACACAGGACCAGCCTCCTCAGTCTCTGAAGAGCTCAGTGTTTAGTGTTATATTCTACTTTAGTTCTCCCTAAACGAATTCTAAATTTCCTTTCTGCAAATATTCTTTGCCAGATCTTAGTGTGTGAAGTAGAGAGGAGCCCTCCCTTTTAAAAGCTTTCACTTTGAGCATTTCTTGCTGCTGTGCACAAAATGTCTGTGATAAGGATGCAGGTAAATGCTGTGTCACATCTTCCTTCCTCTGGCTGATAGTGAGTATCAACTATTTCATTTCAGAAAGCATGGCACATGCTCACATTCCTGTTAGTGTCAGAAGGATTACTGCTCTGAGTAACCTCACTTCAAGGACAATTTTGGAAAGCAGTCAATGAAGCTAAAGAAAAYTGTCTTAATAATGCAAATTAATATTTTTGCATGACTGCCCAAATGCAGTGCTTGTTCTGTTCTAACAATTCAGTAGCAGCTGTGAAAAAGTGAAATCTCTCAGTTTTATGCCGTGTCTTGAACTGTGAGTTTTGAATTGCCAACAGTTTAGAAGTTTAGCTTGGTTTGCATAGATGCTCAGAAGATGATGCTCTCTTTGGTCTGCAGAGGGAGCAGATAATTTTCTAAGAAAGCATTTCTTCGGGGAGTTTCAAGAAAAGTTGAAATCACATGTGGATTGCCTATCTGTTGATAGATCAGGCTTTTCCTCAGGAATGAGGAAGAAGAAAAGAGGTATGAAATGTTTATGGGGGATGTGGTTATAGCAGGAAAGAAGTGAGTAGAAATACCTCCCTCATGTTACTCAGGTTTTGTGTACATTCGCTTTTGGCTGTGCATGCACAAGATCAAGATTTTTCCCTCATTTACCCCAGAATAAGCCTGGAGTAATTCTATCAGTGTTCACAGGTCCTTTCTTGCCTCCAAACCATTCCCTCCTTGCTTTTTCAACCTTTTCTTCAGCTGAGGCCGTTCTTGCATGACTTTGCACCACAGCTCAGTTGGGTCTTTAGCTGCCCTGGCACTCCTTCCTAGGGCTCAGCATTCCAGCGTTTTTGGCACCACAGCTTGCAGATCACATTTTTCCTGGCCATGCTGTTGATAGGGGATTACTGCAGCAAAGCTGGGCTTGGCACAAGCCTCCAGAGCCAGGCTGGCAGGAGCACTGTGGTCCTGGCAAGGGAGGTGTCACAGCTTCCAGGTCCACTGTTCCCTTCTACCCTGTCACTGAACTGGGACTTGCATAGAGAAGGTTGTTTAGTAACCCTGTTCCCTGATTAAACTTGTTTCAGGTATAACTGTCTTTCTCTACTTTCATATGTTAGAGTATTAGGATATTTCTCAATCCTTAATGGGAAATCAGTATAAATGGGATTTTTGTAATGGAACAGGTCATTAAAGAATTATCTGGCACTCCCAGAGTTCCTTTTGGTCGTTTTTAGAAACCATGTAATCTCCTGCCTCAGTTTCTCTGAATATAAAACATAAAAGTGTGCCAGATGTGCTGTGAAAATTAATGGTAGTCTAAATCTTGCCTGGTAATGAAAAGAGTTTACTTTGCACCCATGGCATCCTTGAATCCAAGATCTCGGACTGCTTTGCAGATGTTACCTGGCACCAGTATTTGTAAGTCAGCAAACAGGACTGATTCAAATAGTGTGAAGGAGGCACAGACAGACAGACTTCCTTTTCAGCAGTGCCATCATCCGAACTAATGTCAGTTACTGGGAGCATGATTTTAGGATTAGCTTGGGCCTGGGGAGGGAAGCGTGGTGGGCTGCTGCCAACTTCTCCAGTTGGAGCTATCTCACTGGCAAAGCTCTTCCAACTGCAGTGAGGAATGACTACAGCAAGATGTGGAGGACCTTGTTGTTGGTGTTCGTCCTCAGAGCCACCGAGGTTCGATAAACAGCTTCTGCAAAGCCTTCAGAAACTTTCTGGGTGGAAGCTGTGGCAGCAGAGTAGGCTTATTCTTCTTTGTTATCATAATGATTGTTTTGAAAGATTTGACTTTCTGTTTTTCAAAGAGATTTTCTACCTGATATGCAGAAAACCACCCCGAGGGGGAGGAAGAGCCCTCTCCAGTGAAAGACTCCCAGTTACAGCCCAGAGTAGAGACAAGCCCCTCTTTTATTTTGCCAGTTACCTGCTTTGCAGGCTGATGGCTCAAAAGGATTTAAAACCTCTCCGTCTCTCAGCTTCAGAGGTGAAACATTGGGCTTGTTCTCTCGCTGTGACCTCCAGGAAGTTTGGCACATTCCTTAAGTGAGATTGACCCCAAGTTCCTTTTTCTGATGTTTTTGGATTAAGCCAGACTTGGCATTCACGTGGGCTGTGATACAGTCAGCATTCCCCAACTGTGATGGTTTGTCATGGGTCAGCACAAGCGAAAGCCTGTTCAGCAGAAGGTCGTGGTACTGCAGCAGGGCTTCCTGCAGATTAGTGCTGAAATGTGTAAAAGCAAGAGGAGGGAGCATGGCTGAGTAGGCTGAAACCCTCTGGGTGCCACAGATTAGCCCTGGTGTGCTGTGATACTCAAACACACTCAGAAATGTGTTAAAAGCTGGTTTATGAGCRGAACACCTCCTGGGAATTTCAGGCTGCCTCAGTCTGCACAGCTCCCCCGTTGTCCCCTGCTGGACTGGACAGGGTGTATTCCCCCGACACAGGCTGAAGTTTCCAGAGGTGTTAAGGCCAGTCACACACGTCTTCCATTACTCATCACAGCTCTCAAAATGCCATCAGTAGCTTCATTGGTAGCTGAAACCTGACAGAGTTGGGAGTCTGGGAATAAATGCAGGCTGGAGTACAGCAGGAGGCACTGCTGGCTCATCGAGGGAAGATCTGAGATCTCATCTCTTAAAAGATGAACCAGGTAAAAGAGCTGTGAGATCCCAAAGAATACCAGAGTCAGATCATAATCTCAGATCCATGGCTCTTAGAGCATCCTTGGAGAGTGCTTGATTCTGCTTTGCTAGGATATATCTGATATAGCACTGATAACTTCAGAGTGTCCTGCACTCCAGCTGCCATTAACTAGGCTTTCTACAGGTTATTGCTGAATCTGGTTGTCTCCTTTTTTTCCTTTTTTACAGTGGATTAAGGAGGCTGCAAGAGTTCTGGGTTTAATTTATTTCCTGTCCATTGATATTCCTAAGATAAGAAACACAAAATAATTGCAGGAACAGGATTTTTTAACATTATGGTTAGACTTGGGAATAGATTATTTTTTTATTTAGCATACTTGGATTCTTTACATTTTATCTGAGCAGTGAGGACTGCTAGATCATTAAAAAAGCAATTCTTCATTCATCACTGCAATTACAGTGTTTTGAAAATTCAAAATTCCATATTTGGAAATTCTGAGTTGAAGTCTAATTTATGATATAGTTTCATCCCCCTTCAGTGTTGCCTCTTTTTCCTGAAGCCTTCCATCACCTCCCATTCCTAAAGCATTTCCAAGGAATATATACTACTAGCGTTAGTGACCACTGAGTTATGTGGATCTGCTCTGGTCAGTGCTGGATTGCAGAACGTGCAGCACCCCAAGAGCCTATTCATTACAGTGATCCAAGTGTGGTTACCACAGGTGGAAAATACTGAGTCTCTGACACAGGTAGAGCAGCCTCATCTTGTCCCTGAGCAAAACCACAAGCTCTGAACAGAGACTAAGGAGGACTAAGAAGGTGAGAACCGAGTTACCTTCCTTACAGACTTGCTGCGGCTGTGGGCAGGCCCCACAGAAAGTGAAGCAGAGGCTCAGCCATGGATGGCTGGAAGGATTTGTGCATTTAAATGCATTATTGATGCATTTAAACGTAACATTAAGAGGAATGTTAAGCACCCGCTTGCTGTGACCAAAGTTAGAGCTGGCTCTCCCTGGCAGACTCTGCCCTTCCAGGAGCCCTTCCTTTGCAGGCATCACAGGGACATCAGCAGTAGTTTTCTTGCCAAGGTTCATTCTGTCTTTCATGAGTTTCTTCAGAGTTTTGATTTTTTAAATAAACTTCCAGGATAGGCCATATTTCATATGAAAAAAACAGGAAAAGAAGGAGTGCAAGTAGTGAAGTGGAGTGAGAAGAAAGATCTAAAACTCCAGAGAATTTTCAGTTACTTTTAACTGTCTTAAGAGGCATTATAAATAACCATAACAAGCCCAGTTTTTCACCCTTCATTAGTTATTCCAATCCAGCTGTATTTATTGATGTTGATTCTCCAGCTGAGCAAAACTCCATCATTTGTAGTACTTAAGAAAGTCAGTGGAAGACTTAAGGCAGAGCTGAGGTTGGTAGATAGATCATAGCCAAGAAAGATGCAATTCTGGCTCCAAATAATATTTTCCAACCCCCTCCATAGTCAGAGACTTGCTGGGTCCTCACTTAACTTCTTAAATAATGGTATGTAACACCTGAAATCAAACGYAGACATGACTTTGTCTTTAAGAAGGGAGTTAGGTTTAAAATTAAGGCATCTGGGAGCCAAGGGAAATTTTCTAGGTGCTAAATTTGGCTCTGGAGCTGCCATTTCCCAGAAAAGTAGAATAATTCACCCCAATCCAAGAGGTCACAGCAAAGCATGAAATGAAGGTGTTAATGTAAAACCCCAAATTCACAGACTTCTTGATTTATGGAGCTGACTTTGCTTTCCAGGAATGAAGAGCAAGATTCATTAGAGATGAGGATGGAAAAATAGCTTTCATTTTTTTGTGTCACAAGGCTTAGATGTGCCAGTTGTTCCTGCCACTGATAGCTGAGGACACCCCAGACAAGTTGTGTTTTGTGGTGTTTGGCAGAGCCTCTCTGGGTTGTGGCCACATCAGGACTGAAGGGGCTATACCAGCAGGGAGCAAGAGGAGGTACTAATGAGACTGTGAATATGTATTTATGCTAATAGAGGCACATGGGCCTCTATGGAGCAAAAACAAATGGAGAAAAATCCTGTCTTTATTGACCTCCAGTACTAAACTGCTCCTGTTCTCAACCTCCTCCTTTGCTGCAGAGGGCCAGGAGATCCATTTCCAGCTATGCCAGGGCAGGTGTACCTGCAGTTGTTGGGGTCTCCAGCTTGTAAAAAGCCTCAGATGTGAAAGAGACAGTCAGGGCAGGCATAAGAGGGGGTGGTTCATGTCACAGGTCCTCTCCTCTTTCCCTCCATTGACGTCACTCATTGTGCTGAGTGCTCTGTGTTTCAGGATAGGAAGAAGTTGTACTGCTCCACGTCTCCGCCACCATTCCTGTTAAAACCATTGTAGCCCCTACCCCTGAAGGCCTTTAACTAATGAAAGGCTCTGCTGATCCTKAAATAAGAGAGRGAAGTGGGAAAACTCATATAGCAAAGCCTKCACTTGAGTCATGGCAGAGTAGACAAATGGGATATTTAAGAATATCTGCTGTTGCATAGGTGGGAGTCCATCTGCACCCCCTGGGTAGCACCGTGATGCTCTGGAGCTGCTGTAACTGTCAAAACTCCAAACTCTGGCCTCAGCAACAATGGGAAAATAGCAACAGAGAGAGTTTTCCTCCAGTGGATCCTCCTCTGCCCTTGGTATCCATGAGCTGCAGTGGGTGACCGCAGTGTGAAGGTAAACCTTGCCTTGACATGGAGAGTGATGAATAGTTTCTATCCTGAAATCCAATCTCTGAAATTGATTGCACCATTGCAGTAAATCCATTACTGGAGCAACCCATTTTACCAATACCACATTTCAATAATTTATTTTAGAATAAAAGGCTTTTTAAAGTATCAGATGAAATTAAGACCAGTTCTTTGATATCTGTAAATACTGGAAGCACTGCTTCAGATGGAAATGTCATAGATACTTCCTGAAAGCAAAATTTTATTTCATAAAGATAACAAGCTAGATGGGGGGAGGGCTATGGGGAAAGGGAGGAATTTCATTTAAAGTGTGCATCTCCCTCTTCAGAGATGGCTAATTCTGTCATATTTATGTAGGCAGACTTGCTCAGAGGCTTATATATTTTGAAAATTTGCAGCATAGTAGTTAATAAATAAAGGCCAATAGTTCTATGAGTCATTTCTCTGCACTGATGCTCAGACAGGCCAGCAAGCCTTTGTTCAGAACTAATTGTGTGACAGATGCAAACACACAGAGCAGATGAGGCCATCAGCCCATCCAGCCTTGCACCCTGTCCCTACCAAGGGCTAGCAATGGGTAAGAAATGGTAAGAAAAYGGAACAACCTCACGTGTCCCATCATAGCACCTGGTGAGCTAAGCTTGCACGGAGCTCCACTGAGGTTCTTGGCACCCCTCGGTGGACTTCATCGCTTTTACAAAATAAATCCACAGACTGCTCAAAATAGGCTCCTGCTTTTTATATGACTCTCCTTTTTTTAACAATTTGTCTCTGATTATGACATGACACATTAAATAAATGTTGTCTTCCTATCCATGGCAATTCCCAGAACCATGGCCAGACTCTGTTTCACATCCCGCCTCCAGGCATATCTAGCCCAACCTGTTCTGAAGCATCCGGGGCTGGTTTTAAGGCAGCTGGATGTTTCCATGTTCACTGTGCTGTGCTCTGCAGCTATCAGAGCACTGAGTAATGGGATCTATGTTTAGGAAGCTGAAAGAAGGGAAAATGCAAAGCAGGGATATATCCCCATATTTAATAAACATGTAATATTTTATCCTCCAGCTTCTACCTGTTTACAATACAAATAAAATGAGCTGCCCTTGGTGTGACATTCCTTGCATTTTTACATCAGCTTAACCCTGGAAAAGCTTAATCCTGGTTTAATGGTCTTTTAATAGAAGTGGTCAGTAGTTTTGTAAATGTTTAAGTGACAGGTTGACAGACATTGAGTTAGCACTTTAATCCTGGCTKCAGGCCAAATGGCTACCAAGCTGGTTTTTCTTTAAACCTGAGAGTGGGGCATTTATTTCCAACTCAGCCTCAGGTTAGAGGTGGTGGCTCTGAGTGTTTACAGGAGGAAAATGGCTGTTGCACTGTGTTATCAAGAGGTACCTTTGGGTGGTGTGAAGCATTTCTATCCCAAACCTTTGACAGACAATTTCCTTTTCCTCTAAAAAATGCCATAAGGTTATTGCAGGTGGGTCTGAATGCTCTGCAGAAACATTGTCTTTCTTCTAAATGCCTAGTTTTCTGTGACTGCTATAGTATAGAAACATAAAATAATTTAGGTTGGAAAAGACCCTTAAGATTGAGTCCAACTGTAAACATAACACTGCCAAATCCACCACTAAACCATGTCCCTAAGTGCCATGTCTACACTATCAAAAATTCCAGATGCAAAGTGTTAGATGAAAATTTCCCAGAATAAGCAGATACTTAGGAATGCTGCAAATAACAGTGTCCATGCACTGGGCATCTTGGATGAATTTCTCAAAAAATCAAGCATGGATTTACCACTGAGCTTTTGAGGCAAATCTGGACTAGAGAGCTGATGCCCTCACAATCCAGATGTGTTCAGCTCCCCAGATCACACCACCTCCTGAGCCAGTTCCTTCCTCAGCTCCATGAGTGTGCATCTCATGCCTGTCCTTCTGCATCCCTCCCTGGTGGTGCCCATGCAGGAGGGCACAGAACTCCTCAGGTGTTTAAGGACCAAAGTGAAACAGGAGGTAAGGAAAGAGACCGGTGCCTCAGACTGTCTTTGAACTCAGTGCAGTTTTTGGAAGAGCAAATTGATGAGCTCAGGCTCTGCAGACACCGCTGGTGTCCAGCCCCCATGGGAATGTGGCTGTAGCCCTGCAGTGATGTGGTTCTCAAAAGAAGAGACTGGCACTTCTAAGTGGGGCTGGCACTCCTAAGGAAAGTCCACAGCAGTGCCTGAAGGCAGCCAGGACAAGTCRTGGGCACAGCTCTGTGCCCTTCCCTCATACACCCTGCTTCTCCTGCAACATCCTCTGCGCCTCAAAGATGGCATCATTTGATTTAATACATTACTTATGCCAGTAGTTCTCCGAAAAGGACTAAAAWAATTTATTTTATGTTCCAGACCATATTTGGCTTAGGTCAATCTGTTAAACAGTAAGTTTTAATTTTATGGGAACAGTCTTTCCTCCTTTACGGAGGAGGAATTTAACGGATTCATTAGTTGCTACCAGCTTACATGGGAAACAGTAAGTTAGTAAGGACAGCTGGAATATATTTTAACTAGTAAAAGAAATTTTCTATTTTTTAAATTTATGCACCATATTTTTTAGCTATGTTTTATTTTCCCCTTCATTTTGAAATTTACTGTGCTAGGTTTTTTGTTTTATGTTCAGAGTGTGTGTGTATGTTTGAATACATGTCTGTATATAAAGTATGTTCAGTTTGGAATGGCTTATTCACAGAGGGATAGATTAGGAAAAAGTCTCTCCCGGTGATTGACAGTTGCACTCAGACCACGGGGATTATGGGGGATCAATGAGGATTATCTCATTTACTTTCATTAACCCTTGAGTTTACTTTGCCAGTTCTCTTCCAAATGCCACTCAAMTGAATGTTAACAGTTTCTTTTAACAGACAACTTTGCTGCCAAAGTCAAAGGCTGGTTTTTAAAGATGTGCTTTAGTGGTCTAAAGTGGTTAGTGATAAACAGAGGTATTTAATGTTGAATRTCAATAAGCATTGATGCTCTGCAATGGTATAAAAAACCTGTTTCAGAATTTTTATCTACTTAGCTCAATAGAAACAGAAATTCTACTGCCATAGGCATTTCCTTCCTAATGTCCCACAATTTCATGGTAGGAACTTGTGAACAGAACAGAACTGAACAGAAAATTCAGTTCCCCTATGGAGAGCAGTTCAATATCCATCTACTTAAATTTGGTACTTTCACACATTACATTTTTAAAAAATTCCCCACTCCTGCTGGTGAGAGGTACCAGCCTGGAACCAAATTATAGACCAGGTAGATGAGGTGGTCCTTGCACCTAACAGGTGCTGCTTTGTACCAGAAAGGGGTGGGTTTATTTATGCTGATACAAAGCCAGCATGCAGAGAAATCCTCTGTTGTGTTACCATTGCCCAAGTCAGGTCAGCTTCTGTCAGTTTTAAAAGCACAAAGGGAGAACTTTGGYGAAGGAGCCAGTTTTGCACTCAGAGCCCTATTGTCAGGAAAGTCCTTCACTCAGGCTTCAGGGAGGAAGATTTCTTAAAGTTTTCTGAATGTCAATGTATGGTGTATGATTAACTTCCTGTTTCTTTTCCATCCATTCTCTCCCAAGGCCATGAACAAAATAAAGATGATACATGAAATGTGAAACCTTCTGGCATCTTGGAAAAAAATTAATTTCATCGCTGACCATTGTGCAGCACAGTTGCTTATGTGCCTGCATATTACATGTGTAATGCTAATAGCAAAACATRGAGAGAAAGCCACTTAATCCTACTTTTGCTCCCATGTGACTCTTAGAGGGAAACATCCAGTCTTGGAATATGTGGAACTAAATGCAGAATGGATATGTATATCCACGGAGGCTGAGCTCAGTGCAGAATCCCCTGGATTAAGGGCTGGATGTAATTTTCATTGTTCATGCTTTGCACAAGTGTCTACTGTATTTCAAATCCTGTGTTATTCCCTGGCAGATCAGGAGTGAAAGATATGGCTGGACGTGTCCAAACAGATGCTCCGCTGCACAGTGCTCTACTGAAAAGTTGGTTTTGAAGCTTGAGAAACAGGTTATAGACTGGGGGGTTTTGGTGTTTCTTACAAGCACTGGAAAAAATCAATTACATATAAATAGGCAGAAGCTCAACGTCAGATTTTGGTGTGCAAATTTATGTAGTTCTAAAATGCTCTTACAAAGTATGAACAACATGTCAGTGACACTAAGGAAAATGTTTATTAAAATTTATGTAAGCCATTTGCTAAAAATTTTTAGTTAAAAATAAAATTATTGTTACAGACTAACCTAAAATAATAAGGAATATGAACAGTATTTTTTTTAACAGAAACTTACTGAGTAGCTTTCTAGGATGGTCTTTCACAGAAACTCCTCCTATGTGCTCAGGATATGAGTAGAACCCCAAGAATGAATTATGAATAGCAATTCTTAATGTCATGGAAACCTCTGAAGCCAGTGGGATATCTTTGCTTGAAGTTAAACAGCACAAGTAAATGTGTGCGGAATCGTGGCACTGGGAAGTGTTCTAGTAAAACAGAGAAGATATCTCCAGGCACACAGTGCTTTGTGGAATTACACAGAATATCTAATACRATCCTGTCAAATATACCTAAGAAAGCCCATTGGAAAATCCTGGTTAGCCATTTTGTATGTCCCTTGCCAATGTGGTCATGCAGGCAGATGTGGAATTTCCAGCCTGCGGGAACTGGGGTTCACCAGGCTCATCTTATTTAAAATAAATTATTTTTGATTTCCAAACTCATCTCCAGTCCTCTGATTTTAGGTGTTTTAATTATACTTGGAAAAAATGTCTTTCTTTGGTTTTTTGTTTGGTTGGTTTTGGTTTGGTTTTGGTTGAGGGTTTTTTTTTGTTGTTTCTTTTGGTGTTTCAGACATTTCCAGATGGAATTTGCAACTACCTTTATCTAAGAATTTAGCTGCAATCTGCTAGGGCATGTCCTCTCGTTAAACAAATAAACCCAGAAAAGCTTGGGAATGGAGTAACRTCAGACGTCAAAGGCAGCTTCGTGCTCTTGAGAAACTTTTTGTGAGGTGCCTTAGGGACCCTAAAATTGGACAGTATCCTGCCACTGGAAASATACCAGCAGGTGCCCGTGACTCCTCTGTAGTCTGGAAATTAAGAAACACAACAAAACAAAACCATTTTCTGTTTTAGCAACTCATCTCAAGTGCAAGAAGTAGAGATTTTCTCCAGGTTACACAGTTACTTACTCTCCAGTCAACCAATTAGTGCCAGACAAGGCTGTGACATCTGGAGTTGGTTAGTGGAGCATTAGCTTTTCATTGGGATGTTTTGACTGGGCTCTTCAATGGGATTTATTGTACTTTATAGTTGTTTATTTTCCAATCAGAGTCAGCCTTTAAGTCAAGATTGCTGCTTCAGCCCCTTCTGAGCAARAAGGAACACAAAGAGCGAGCCTCCTCTGACTCTTCAGTAGAGAGGGTTTCTCAGCAATTAAACATGGGCTTAAAACACATCAGGGCAGACAAAGTCAACAGAGAGTACTCACTGCACGCTGGCTATGGCAAGAGGGTGAGGCAAACGACAGCAGGGCAGGTATGGACATACATCTGGTGCTTCTCCTTGCTTTAAAAATAAACGTTATTCATCTGGTGCTGGGAAAAAAATATGCAAGAATGGGATTTCCTGCATTTTAGCCTTGTGTAGCAGAAGGCAGAGGAGCGAGAGCTCACTGCCACACTCGCAGCTGGCTGACCTGCAGACTGTGCACCTCCAAGAGCTGAAGACAAGGATCTGCAAACCACCCATGTCTCGCCGGCTGAGCTGGGTTCCGAGGAAGTGTGCCTTGCTACAGAGATGATGTTTTCATCYAGGGATTATCTCTTTGGGATTGGAACTAATTCTGAAAGGACATTTTGTTTGCTAAGGCTAGTGACCATCCAACACCCGGAAACAGCATTCCAAACACAGCCTGAATTCACTTGACTTGAAGGAAAAAAGTCTCCCTCTAATTCTTCACCCCTGCCCAGTCCCCGCTGAGGTGTTCGCAATAACAGCACACAAAGCCACTGTGCAGAAGTGCACCTGGCTGTGGGAGTACTTCTCAAATATGTGTGTAGAGAGCAGCCAGGTTATTCCTTGTGTATTGAAACCTAAGTTTCACTGACAGTTTTAGGTGCCTGACTTCAGAGAAGTTTGGGGAAAAACATCATACAGAAGCTCTGAGCCTCATTAAGAGGTGCAAGGAGATTAAAGTCTACAGCTCCCGGTTTTGGGAGACAACTTCCATGTGGAGCCCTGCCCTCCTCTTTCTCCTCCTCACTCCCTGCTCCATCACACCAAAGGTTGTTGGTGGCATTTGGCTCAGGTGACTGCTCAGGCAAGGACTCCTGCTTCCCTGGGGATATCAGTGGCAGACGAAGGGCCACCCACCTGGCCAGCCAGGCCGAGGGGCCGGAGGCTTTCCCGACGTGGAAATGGGTTTCTCCAAAACACACCTGGTATGCCTCAAAATCCCAGCCGTACCTCATTGCCTGGCCATAAAACAGCCCTGTGCAGCCGAGGAGGGCTCACAGGGTGTCCTCCAGCCTGCTCAAACACCCGGAACTCCGCTGCTCCCCGGGAAGGTGTCGGTGTGTCCCACACTGCTAATGGATTGAGCAGCACAGGGCTCCCACCCACTCGCCCTCGCAGCCTGCAGACCTCCACTGACGCTTCCCCTCTTAAGCAAACCCCAGGAGCTGCGTCAGTCCCGCTCAGCACCGTTTGGCAGATCTTCAGCCTCAGTCATTAAACCTCCAGCCAAAAAACCTGCTGCTGCAGACTCACCACTGCTACCTCTTTTATTACCCAGCTCTGCATAATCTCTATTTTGTCTTTTATTTTCTGGACTGAAGTCCAGCAAAAGTGCATGTTCCTATGCTGGCCACATTTCAGTTCCTAATCCTCACTATAAGAAAACTAGGATTGCCTTTTTTCCTCCTCTTTCTTTTTCTTTGCCAGTGTTTCCTTTGGGTCTTCACTGAGCTGCTTCAGTGATATTCAGTCAAGAYTAAATATTTTGCATTTAACATAATTTCTCCTACATTTTTTCCTATTTATCTTGAGCAGAAGTGTAATCCATGGGGGAATACATCCTCAAATTATACTTCAGCAGGAGCCTATCTGGCCTTTTTCTAAGTCTGCTCTGAAAWGAAAATGACTTCGAGCTCGCAAATGGAAAAACCCAACTCCATTTGAGAGCAGGTATTAAGACTTGACACGTTACCAAATACGTCAAAAAAATAACTGAGGACTGAGAGTCCTGCGGGCATCGCACTGGCATTTGAAATTGGGTAATAGATAGGACGTTTGTTTTTCACTCACCACTTCACTGGTAATTGTTGGTTTAATACCACAAATTTGATGGTATGGAGCACACAGAATTTGACCTCTCCTTCCCTTACCTCCAACCACTTGCACATGCTGTTCCAGTGCGTTGGCATTTTGGACTGGTGCTCAGAGAGACCACATGGAGTGTTTCAGATTATAGGCAAAGAGAGGTGATCTTAATTCATTCTGATGTGCTCGTGCTTTCTATGTGTGTCTGTAATGTCATCAAGAGCTTCTGAGGGAAACTGCTAACCTTGCAGCCTGTCCCTTTTAATGGAGGGAATAACAAGTAAAATCACCTAATTTGCTATGAACGTGAAGTGGCAAATTAAAAATGTCTGTGTCATCACATTTGTCTGGAGGTATTTCCTGACCAAACAAAGGCCCAACTAATAAAGCACATTCCAGATTTTCACTAAATGATGTGGGCTGTTACATAATAAAGTCTCCATGCTCCTGGCCCTGCTAGAATCCGTGGGGAAACCTCTGTAGCTCGACTGTTTGGAGAGGCAGAAAATATCTGAKCTTATTAGACCTTCATGCATGGAGGGGGTGTACACACAGTGCAAATTTTATAGATTTGTCTTGGCCAGACATTTGCCATGGCTGTGTTGTGCTGTGACTGCCAAGGTTTCAAAATCAGCACTGTGCATGCTACAAGGAAAACTTTTGTTTCTTGGATTTGCCCCCCTCCTGTATATAAGCCGAAACTCTTTATATTTGAACTAAATATTTAAATGCTCTGTTATTCAGACAAATGAGAACTTGATCTTGGGTCTGAGCTGTGGAATTAATATCAATACACTGGAATATTTTAACTGACCTAATGTGTGTTTGTTGGGATTATGCCAATCGTCAGGTATGTTCGCACATACGAGGAAATTCTTTACTTTCACCAGAGTGACTTGGAAATCTGCTAGTGAGGCTACCAGAGGCTTTAACTGAGCCTCCAGTGGGCTGAGGTGCTGATATGGGGAGACCCAGGTTGTTCTCTATTTGCCTTTGAAAAAGATGTGTGGAATTTCCCTTATCATGTCTCCCYCACTGATGTCTTACCGGGACTACCTAAAAGAGAGAGACTTGACAAATATTAAAAGGTTAAAAGCAGTGGTGTTTATTTGAAGGCCTTCAGGTACATCCAGGGCAGTCAAAGCTCGCTCGGGGGGTGGGCCTATGCCCCAAGAGGACCCCCTGAGGTCCTCTTCCCAAGTTAGACCACCCAAGATGGACGACYGGTCACGAGTTGTCCATACTTTTATAAGTTTGGTCCATTAGCCTGTCGGGGCTAGCTCTTCCAATTACAGCCTCAGGTAWTGAAGTAATTCCCCCAAGGTTTTTTCCCCCCTTCACCAATGGTTGTTTACATATCTTGGGCCTGAAGAAGTAAGGTGTCCTTGAAGCCCAGGCCTGAAGACGGATTGTTTCGTCTAAAAGGCAGTAGCTAACACTTTTATATGGGCTTTAGAATTACACACTAAGGATTGCAGGGTTACAAGTATACGAAAAATATAAAAGCCAAAATCCTAAGGTATCATCACTAATAACAGTCCGACTAAACCCCACAAAGGTTATTATCCTCATTGTATCATTCATTTCCATATTATTTTTCTTAAAAGGCTCAGATTTTATTATTTACGTGAAACCATCTCAGTTTTCTCTCTGCTGTACACCTGGTGGTGAGGTGACCTTTGAAGGCTGAAAGGAGTAATTGCAAAGGCATGTAAGCAAGGTAGGATTCTTCAAAACTGACCTGAATCCATGGTGGAAAAAATTGCTATTGAAAATAGCAGGTAGGCTCCAAAACTACAGAGGTTCTGTATAAAAATGTACCCCAGAATGGTTTTCGCTTTTTGGTTATTYCTGCCTCTTAATTTAATTTCTGGAAAAGATCACCAGTGATCAATTTCTATTGATATATCTAAGGAAAAAGGCATCAGAAAACAGTAATGCGCCTGCATTTATTTTGAATGAAATAACATTCATGTCTACTGCAGACCTCAGGCATCTGAACTAGGAAGTAACATGAAGAATAAAGAGAGAAGCCAAACTGCCCCTGTTGCAGAAAGGTGCCTGGATTATCACCTGGATCCTTCTGCTGAGGTTCAACATGGTTTGGTGATGTTGCAAAAATCCTGGAAGAAAATGATGCTGAAGAATTAGCATCTTAGTGCTTTGTGATGGGAACACATGGAAAACATTGCAGCTCACGTGGCCTTTCRAAATCTGGATTTGGAAGGAGGTTTCCCACACAGACCCTGAAGGTGAGAGGCCTCCCTGCTCAGCCAAGGTACCACCACTAACTTGGACAGTGATGGCTGCAGGAACAGCTCTGTGGAAGTGGTGGCTTTTAACAGGAAATTCAGGAGTTTGGGGAAAAAAATTGTAAAGCAAAACAAGATGGTAAAATGTTAAAAGACACAGAAGTTCTTACCAAAAGATGGGCCGCAGTATCTCTGTGTGTTACCAGGGGCTTGGGGCCACGGGGAAGTTCATTTGAGGGCGCTCCACACAGTGTGGGAGCTATTGCTAATAGCAGCCTCACAGTCGCTGGAGTTTATCCATTGCCATCTGTCTTCATTTTGCACATCTTACTCAGGGAGATGCCACAAATCAAAATGACTTGGTGCGTCATCCCGGCCCTTCCAGCCGGGCCGGGTGGGGTGTGTARCTGGCAGTGCTGGGCAAACTGCTTGGAGAGAGGCACAGGGCAGGAGCCGAGGCTTCCCAGAGAGCAGGGAGCTTCATTGTTTGCTCAGTATCAGCTCCACTCCTCTAAAGGTCACAGCAAATTGAGAATAGGAGCCCTAGTGAGTCACGATAGTTAGACATAATATCTGGCTGTTCTTTCCCTTCTCTGCCTTTTTCTGTGGTCTGGCAATGGGCTCYGAGTCGTGAACTCCAGAAAGCTGCTGCAGGTGTGGTGCCAGTAACTCCGAGCTGGTAACAAGAGTCTTTCCCATCAGCTCGGCTGAACCAATTCTCTGTCAAGAGAGTGATCTCTGATGGCCAAGAAATTGTGGCATACATTTTTCCCTTTGAAAAGTAACTTTTGTGTGTAATGTTGCCAGTGTAAATCCCCTTAGTCAGCAATTTTCGCTCCATACATAAATGTTACTGTTCTGCAACATTGCTTTTCTTAAGAAAACAAAATAAAAATGTTTAACAAGAGAAAGAAAACCAGCGTAAGGAAGGTAGTAGATTGTAACTAGGACAAGCAGATGTGACAGCAAACGAAACAAATGCTATCTTCTTGCCATCTTCTCTGAATAGTTTGATGATGCTTGCTGGCTGTTTCCAGATTTAAGGCAAATTATTTTTCGGAGTACTCCCTTGCCTTCTTTCCCTCTAACCACTACTTCAGTAGTTGTATTAAGTTGATTTTATTACAGTTGTAATTTCAGTGTAGCTGTCCATTTTGGTGTAATGTTTATCTGGATGAGGGACATAAAGATTCATGTTTTAAAGCCAGGACGACAGACTGGGAGGGTTGAGCTTGAGTCTCTTGCTGATGAAGATGGGGAAATGCTGACAGTGAGGTTGCTGATGGTGAGACTTTGGCTGTGAACCTAACTGATGTACACACACCTACCCAAACAGCAGCTCTACAGCCTCTTCAGCGGCTCAGTTCACCAGCAGTGCTTTGCCTTTTCTCTAAAACATCTTTCGTGAAGCAGAACTTGAGGAAAAAGCCCAGTTGCTGCATGCCAGCCCTTGTCATCTCACAAAAAAGCAAAAAGACCCCCCAAAACTTAGAAGAATTCTTGTCCTGCTTCTTGGTTTCCCTCCAGCAGGGTGGGAAAAAAAGTGCTCTTTCTTGTGTTGAAAAGAACACGGAAAGAATAATCTGCAGCCAGGCCCCAACAGGGAAGAAGGATCATGGTGTTGAGCTCCTGGCTGCAGCCAAATGGCAAATTCCAGCGCAGAAGCCRGGGATGCCAGGCTGGACCAGGGAAAACACCAAACCGTGAACAATCCGTGAGCACAGAGCCAGTGTGTAACTGGGAACCCCGTTACACAGGAATGTTGTGTTGGCAGGAGCAGTGGCCGTGTGCTGGCAGGAGCAGCACCAGTATGAGCTGCTGGACCAGTCACGGGGCGCTGCAGGGAGTGGGCTGGGCCCTGGGCCACCCTGGTCGCCAGGAAATGGTGCCTGGGATGGTGTCGGGCTGTGCTACTGCTGACCCATGGTGGGGTGAGGCGCTCAAGGGGTGTTTTCTCCAGGTCTGGATTCCATTGTCCATGTCTTAACACATGGGAAATCAGGAGATAAAGAAATTGTTTTAGCAAACCTGGAAACRTGAGTGACTTAATAAATATCTCTTTGACTTCAGCCCCAGATGTCTTCTAAGCCTTGTAAAATGGTTTCCTGAGTAGCCTGGATAATAATGATGGAATTCAGCATTATCGCAAATCTGACAATTGCTAGCTTGAGTTTCATTTTTTCCTTTTCATCCTTGAGCCTTCTTGCCTTCTTTCTTCCCAGGAGAGCTCAGTCTAGACAGTGAGCTGGGAACACCAGAGAAAGTGAGGCAGAGAGCACCTTCCTTRGACATCTGCTCCACCCTCTAATCCAAGTTTTGCACATGTGCTTTTTTCACAGCTATGTCTAATTAGTTGTCACAATCTGAGACCTCACAGACTGAGAATATGGGAGAGTCTGTTGCCTGTATAGGAACAGAATATCACACTTGTCTTTCCAATCAACAGTGTTTCATTAAATGGAGCTGTTGGCTGCTGCTCATCTCCTGGGGTAGAAGAGAGGAGTTCCACAGAGTCAGGGAACCTCCTGACCTGCACCTTTTCTCCTCACATCCTCAGAGTCTTTTTTCCTCTAGTACATYTTCATAAGTAGCAAGAGAGCACTTCTAGACAAGACTCCCAAATATTTGATTTACAAGAAGTGAAAGACTCAGTAAATCACTTGGACCATCTCCTGAGGACGGAATGGAGCTGTCCTGGAGGACGTGCTCCTTGGATYGGTCCATATGTGTGCATGGACACCATGGACACAAAGCAAAGAGAAAAACAAATTTATGGAATGATTTGGTCCCATTTTCTATTGACGAAAAATGCAAGTGTGTGGGCACTACAAAAAGGAGTAATTCTTCCCAAAAGAAAGCTTGCAAACCTGGACAAGTCAGTACGGAAGTCAAAAGGCTTCTAAATATGCCTGGGGATAGTATCCCAATGGCAGCAAAACAGTCCACAGTCTGCAGTGATGCCATTTAAACATTATGAAAGTAGAGCAGCTCAAAATAGTATTTTTAACCCAGATTAAAATTTTCTGATCTCAGAAGCACAGGGGGTTCCTGATACTGATGTCCTTATGTTCTGAAGCTGTAAAGTGTGAAGCAGGCTCATAGTGACCCATCCTCCTCTGGTTCTTGTGCACAACCTAAAGCAGCTTTGCTGGAGGGGTTCCCCAGCTCACTGACCGCCTGAAGCTCTACAACAATGGTGGTTTTGTAGTGAGAAACAGTAAAAGTTGGGAAATTGAAATAATCAGAAAAAGTGAGGAGCAGCAATGGGCCAGGGAAACACCTTCCTTCTCAAAACCTTCCCTGTGTGAATTGCAAGGGACCTTTTCCACCTGGATCAGTAGCATGAAGGGACTTTGCAAAGGAGTTTATATGGGGTTTCTCTCTCCATCTCCAGTTTCAGCATCCTGGGGATATCGCTGGCCTCCAGCACYGGCCTCTCGCGGCAGAAACATGTGAACTCCGGAAGCTCTCCTCCAGATAGGGAAGCTGAGTACTCAAGTCAACACTTCAAATTTATTGGTGTCTTGCACAAATATTTATGAGGCCATTTCCTCCCGCACTGGCAGGCAGAGAGCCAGCAAGCCCGTTAATTCATGGCATGGTATTTATTGACAGAAATGTATAATTGTTTTAGGTTAAGGACAAAAYTGGGTGCTGCAGCATGGAGAAGGGATGTGTGAGCTGGGAGCTCAGTGAGGGAGTGGGAGCCTGAGGGGCTTTAGCAACAATTTCCTAATACAGCAAAGCAGGGGCACTGTGTGATGTGCCAGCACTGGGATCTTCAGGCAGCCAGATCCTTCGGCATTGGGCTCAGCTGTTGCTCCTCTTCCTTGTTCTTCCTCAAGAAAATTTCACTGACAAGGTGTGAGGAATGCATTCAGGATCCAGCTAGTAACCCTGCAAGACTGCAAAGACATGTCATGGACACATGGAGCATCTCCTGAACCTGCTGTGCGGGTTATTTGGCAGAAATACCAATATATCCTGACAGTTGCCCTGTATCAAATTTCTCAGGTTTTGTATTCCCAGTCAAGACCTCTCTACAGTGAAAAGCAATGGTGCTCAGCTCTGGGAATACATATTTCAAAACCAGAAAGACCACATACTTGTAGGCTTCCAGCTCTGAAGTGGTGCCGGGGGTCTCTTCTGTTACAGTCCAGGCAGCTGTGACTGGGGTCCTTCCTGGCTCAACTCATTGAGCATCAGCTTAGCCTTAGCTGGAGTCCCACAGACCCAGTCCTTGGCCTCCCCTYGGGGACCATGAGGGAGAGAGCAAAACAATATGGCAAGGCCATTTCAAAATCAAAATGTGTAAACCAGAGGAAGCAAGAAGGCTTTGCCATACAGTTGCCACAAGCACATCAAGTTTTCCTCCCCTCTTTGGCCCTGAGGTGAGAAGGTGGAGTTTTTAAGCACAATGTGGCTGTGCTTTCTTCTTGGCTAGATTTCCTCATGAGCCAGATCTCCAAAAGAGCCTGGGAAGCAGAGCAGAGCAGAGCAATGGATGAGTGAGGAACCTGGCTTGCATTGCAGGGCTCCAGCAAGGCAAACCCCAGCAGATTTGCACCAGGAAGGTGCCAGCCCAGCATCAAGGCAGAGATGGAAGGATGCAAAGGTAACCAAAAGCCACTTTCTTCCATCCTCCCCTTTCCCCTTCAGTGAAGCCCAGCACAGAGTCTAATCAGTGTTGACCTTTCACGCATGACTAATCACATAGAAAAGTCACCAAAACTGTATGTCCCATAATTCTATTATAAAAAATGCAATAAAGTAATAGCATCTTTACATTACCATGGTTGAAGAGGATTTTTAACTAGCTTTGTCACTGGCACGTAAAAAATAAAATAATAAAGCATGGGCATTAATTTAAAACAGAAATGATATTACAGTAACTCTGTGTATAGTGAGAGTTTCAATTTTAATTTTAGTTCATTATCTTTTTCCTTATTAAGAAAGGTAAATCTGTTTTGTGTTTTCATTATTTCATTAGCTCAAGAAACCTCATCAGTAACTGTGAAAGCTGCCAGCATAAATAGCACAATTTTCGTATGTGAGATGAAATAATTTGCTTAACCACCTATTCAGCAGAGGCTGGAGCTAACAATTAGAGAAAGCAGTGTGATTCAAAAATAAGTTACAATTGATTGTGTTTCAGTGGAAATGAAGTTTGGAATGTGCTAATTTGATTTCATGTACACATCTGAGCCACAGTAAGTTGACATGAGACTTGGGACACCTCGTGAAAGAAGACTCTTCTTAGGAAATGTACAAAAAATTGTTTAATATGATATTTAAAACACAATTAAAGCAACATGCTAATGACACTCTCACTTCTCAGAACAGACTGGTGACATCTTCTTCCAGGATTTGCACCCAGATGGAAAGTTTAAGACATGCTCTGCAGTATGAAACATCATGTGCTCTGGAACTGCTTATGAACTAATTAACTTTGGAGTGAATGTTTTAGAACATTCATAATTTCAGTACGTTTTTGGCCAAACTGTCCCATTCCAACAATGATCCTTGTGGACTAAATAATAGCTAAAGCCAGGAGGGTTAAAGTAATCGCTGTCTATACAGTGAACTATAAACCAGAATCAGTTCATTTTTACCCAAGTAATTTTTACTCTTTAAAGAACTATGGAGGCAGGAAAGAAAGTTTCAAGAGGCCAGTTGGTGATTTCAGCTGAATTTTCTAAAGCCCTGTAAAAGGCAACATTACTGCGTGGAAATGCAGAACAACGCAGTGCTTGGTGTATCTGCCCTATCCTCTCATCACATACAGAAAAGTCTGGGCTGTACCCAGGTGTGCAGAGGATTTGGGGGATGCCACGGCCGCTTGTCAGCTGTGTAGCTGGGAGCACGTGTGGGCTAAACCCTTGTCCCTCCCTCCTGGAACTCCCTGGCAAGTGTGAGCCTTCATGGGCAGGCAGCTCCATTCAAAAGGTTTCTGACCTTTCTGACAACCCTTTCCCTGTCCCCATCCCTCATGATTCTCTCCACCTCAACTTGCTTTATGCTACTGTTCCTTCCAAATCAGAAGAGCAGCACTGTTTAGGTTAAAATGTGACTGGGATGTTCAAGGTGATACCTCATGGCCTGTTTGAAAGAAACCTTAGACTGAGAAGGCTCCACACCGGGTCTGTAGTCAAAGCTCGTAAGTCAACCAGGCAGCATCCCACTGGCTGTATGGGTGTCTCCATGAATCTAAGGAAAAGAGGTTTTATTTTCCTTTGTGACCCTACCTGTTCTGGTTTGACTTCCCCTGGAAGGCACTATGCCATGTGAGACCATGTGTGTTGGATTTTGTTATTTTATGATGATAAATGTCTACAAGTAGCTCCGTTTTGAGTGAGAATGCTATTAGAGCTCTCAGACCCGCCTAGATAGGATTGCACACTCTGTCCAACAAAGATACATGAACTGCTAATCTGCAGGCAGTGAATCCTCTGTGCACTAACTCTTCACAGGCAGAGGCTATGGAGATAAAAACAAGGAGGTGTTTGTTGCTAATAGCTATATATGCACTGTAGAAACTCATCTGCTAACCAGAGGACCACCCACAGATCATTGTTTTGGACACTTTAACTGCAATTTTGTTTTATAGATGTCCTGCAGTACAGACTCCACTAGGATTCTGGTCTCTGGCACATACATATGTATTGAGCACACTGACAGAAACCTAATGACTTACATGGCTGAGGCATCAAGAATATATTTCAGAGGTTTTTAAAGGAGAAATCCTGAATTGTTTATGGAAAGCTCCTTGGATCTCCTCTTCCAGGAATGCATTATTTATTGTGCTGGTACCACAAAGGCATAGGGATATACCCTGAGGAGGAGAGGCGAAGCTCCCTGTCGCGTTTACTGTTGTAACAAAGCACCAGGGCCTGGTTCTGATCTTATTCATGTCAGTGTAAATCATGAGCAGTGTGGCCTGTGGATACATGTTCTCTTCTTGCTTAAGTGGTGCCAGCACAGAAGTTGGCTCTTTGCTGCTTTCTTGCTACAGGTTCCTCCTTTGCCAGCCTCAGTGCATGGTCCCAGGGCTCTTCTGGAAATAAGATGACCTGGCTGAGTATTGTGGGTTGTTGCTTCCTTCTGCAGCCCCTCAGTGCCCACTTTCCCCTGGAGGTGCACAGAGAAGGAGGCCAGGAGTGCCTACCTACACATTCATTTTGCCAAGCCAGGTGTGGAAAATCACTTTAAATAGGAAACCTGGGGCTCAAGCCTCCAAAATAGCTTTGAAAATCCATCTGACATGTCTGAAACATTCATAGGATAAAGATGTGTTTGGTGTGTCCATCAGTGAATGATCCCATTGACGGTCCCATCTGTATCTTTAGCCAGCTTTCTGTCCTGCTTCCTCTTTGCTGCCTTGTAGCCCCTGGCTTTGCTTGCTGCAGACCAGACCTTCCTCAAAAAGGTGCAGGGAGACTGACTTTTTGACACCTCTCAGCAACACAGGCTGGCTGGCTGGGTGTATTCATCTCCTGGGAGAGGCAGCTTGGCCTCAGGAAGGGCAGGTGGTTGTAACAAGCCTGGCTTGAAGGAAGTGAATCTTCTCTGCTGTATAACCTGGGGAATGTTTCAGACTGGATTGTGAGAACTTTGTTTTGGTGTGGTCCATGATTATGGATCTTTACTGAAAGCAGGGGTGTGTTTTAACACACTTTTATTATTGTTTATTCTTTCTAAGATTTCTATGCAAGGCATTTGATTGGTGTCTAGCACAATGTGGGCTATTCGTGGATTGGAAGGGAAGAGAGAATGCATAGTAATAGAAATGTTCACTGGTTAATACATGAGAAAAGGACAGATCTGTCCTCTTCTCTCTGAAACAAGCAGGGCTGTTTCCTATTGGTATCATGCTCATTAAGACCAGAGGGCATTTAATCCTTACTGGCAAGGGAGAGAGAGGGCTACTTTAGTCATAATCTCATTAATATTACTAATCTTTAAAATGTTCTATTGCAAAGCTCTTAAACTGCACAGAGGGATGGATGGAGACAGAGGGGGAAATGGTGTCAAGTCTTGCGCCAGGTGTGTCCCCAAAAGTGCTGAGTCCAGTGATGGGGGAGAGGGGGCCAAGTGGAGCTGCCGACTGGGACAGGAATTTCAACAGTGTGGTACCCCTCTCTGTGGCATTTCTCCTTCCACCTGGTTTGCTCAGGTGGATGAGGAAGAGGCTATGGCCAAAGGAAAGAGTTTCCTGCTTGGAATGCAGGTCTGCGTGCTGGGGGTGGGAATGGTGTCCAGCAGCAATGTGAGCAAGGTGGAATCGCTCTCCCAAAACCACCCTCTGGGGCCAGAAGTTGCATTTCAGTCTCAGAAGCACTGTTGAGGCTATTAACTGGCTGCTTGCTCCATTTCACTGCTTTCTGGCTGCCTGGGTTATAAATTGCCGTTGGTTCTGCCTTAGATTTATATTAAGGGAAACTGCACAGAGCTTCAGCTGAAGGGTCCAGCTCATTCCTTCTGCGTGTCTGATCCAGGGAYGGGATTTTAGCGGGAGAGACAGAAACATTAGCAATTCTCTGCAGTTTATGGGGTGAATTTGAGCTTGTAGGAAATCCCGTCATTCTTCCAGCACGTGCATTCATTAGAGCTAAGGGCACTCACAGATGTTGGAAYGGAGGAGGTCACCAATAATGTTTATCACAGGGCATCTTTTGTCAATGGGTGTAGCTCTAACTCGGCAGAAGGCTGAGGGTTTAATTAGACTGTGACACTACAGAGTCATGGAGATTAAAGGGCATTTGACTTCATTTTTTTTCACATGGCATTTAGTTTTTAAAATGTCGCTGTGAAGTACTTTAGGGCCCTGTTTCATCACTACATTATTTTTATTCTATGCCAATGTCACCTCATTGATTTCTGGATGGAAGGCTGGAGGGCTCAACTCACCATGGAAATTCTGAGGTTGGCTTTGAAATGAAATCTGGGATTCAGCTCATTTGTCGTCTTGGTGAGTTTCCAGGCTGTGGTCACACTGTGTGTGTTCGTGTATGCAGAGAATGAAAATTCTGCCAGTTTGAGGTTTCTTGCTGGACTAATGACAAATATCACTGCTGAGCCAATGGTCCCATGGCTCGTCTAATGTCAGGTGCCTTCAGGATTACTCAGGCCAGATGTGAGTTGTTAGGAAAAATGACTATTTTCATTAATATTACTTTAAAAATTGTTTTGTGAAAAAGAACTGGGTTTGGCATCTTCAGCAGAAAACTCATAAAAACAAGAAAAATTATATTGAAATTTTGATTTTGGTTCTGGCTTTGGTTGGTTTGTATCATTTCTTTCCTTCTGTCTTGTTCTACTTTCTCATGTTTTTGCACTCAGGAGGTGAGGGAAGGCACAGGAAAGGGTAGAGCACTCACCACACTTGAAGTAAAAGCTCTACATTTTAATTTTGAAGTCTGAGATATTTTTTAAAAAGAAAAATTTAAGGTTATCCGAAAAATATTAGGAAAATAGCTTTCTCAGAAAAAACCAGTTTAGAAAATTGCCTGCCATCTCAGCTTGAAATAGATGCTTGGAAAGTTGACAACATGGCATTGCTAGGATATTTCCCAATTATCATTGAATGTTGTGTGGGAGAACATATAGAATGGAAAGTGGAGATTCTTCCTGTGGAGAAACTTGGGCAGGCAGGGATCGTTCAGACATCATGAACATGGCTTGGGGGTGCTCTCTTTCGCTTTGCTGCCTTCAGTCCTAGTGACAGGGCACGTTCTGCRTCCTGGGATGTGCAGCATTGTTACACTGCTCCTGTTTGCTCCAGTGCTCTGTTGCCTTCCCTCCAGTGGTAGGACAAGGGATTGTTTTRTTTTCATTTCTATGCACTGCAAAGACCTCCAGCAACTGAAACGAGAGGCAGGAAGGCAAAGACAAACGTATTCTTGTTGTTGCTATTATTCCTCTCTGCTTTGTGATGTGCACAAGAGCAGACTATGAGGCTCTCCTGTTTAAATTGGGATGGTGTTACTCAGTGGCCCAAATGTCTTCCAGCTCAGAGAAGGGGATGCTGCAGCTGCTGTCGGGACATGAGATGTTCCCAGGCCAGAACTAGTAAAGAGAAAAGGCAAATAAACCTGTTAGTTTGAGACACAGACTCTGTGCATAGGAGCCACATGCAGACCATATGTCCATGTGCTGTGTCTGAGTGCAGGTATTTGTGCAGGACCCATGTGCTTGCATTGAGCATATCTGAGCAGTTGAGCACAGGGTGTGAATGTGCAGGTGTTGTACAAGTGCTTCTGCCCCTGGTTTGAGTGGTTGTTTATGAGGTTACGGCTGGGTGCACTCTGAGTACTTGCTGTGAGTACACAGCTCTCTTTGTGCCTGTGGTGGATGAATGGGAATGTCCAGTCTGCTTGGCTGGGAAGACATAAGAAGTCATTGCAAATAGTTCTGATAATTGCTCAGTTCAGCCTTCATTCTGGCTTCAACTTCTGGTATTCTTCATAGCAGGTAAAGAAGGAAAAGATGCAGTGGCTAATCCATACGTACATGCAGATCTAAAAACCAAAACATTCTTTCCCTTCAGTCCTTCCTGTTCTTGATCGGGCGTAATTGTAAAGAAGATTTGACTTTTTTTGTAAACAATATTTTGACCTACCTTTCTCTGGAGAGCACCACCACTGCAGGGACACTGGCAATATAAAGTCTGGTTTGTAGTTTCTACATGGCCAGAGTGCTCTTTACGTCTTGAAAGCACAAGAACAGTCTTACATATGTCTTGTAAAAATTATCTCTTGCTGAAAAAAATGCAACAGATGAACTGCGTCTTCCTGCCCTCAATAGCATGAGCCTCTGTCTGAAGCAACCTAATGAGAAGATTAAAGATAAAGGTTCTGAATTGAATTCCAAGTGTCAATATGTAACTTAGTAAGAAATGAAACATTTTTCAATTACTGGTAATATGAAACAAAATAGTGGGAAATAGAAATGGCAATCTTTTTAGCTAACCTGAAGGCCATTTCCAAGAGGCACTGTGCATTAACTAAGCAGTGAAAATTTTTACATCACTATTTTCCCTTGTGCCCATAATAGCATAAAATAAAAAGATTTTAGATAAGATTTCATTCAGTGAATCAATTGCAAAACCACACAGAGCCTTAGTGGGCATTCAGTCCTCGATCTAATGGAAATTTTTACGAGGATGTCAATGCTAAGTTGATTCCTATAGCGGAAAGCACATACAAAGGATCCAATTACAGATGGAAACCTCTTGCTTTCTAAGAGACTTTATTAACCCCTGAAGCACTGAATATGCAAAGGGTTAGTAAAAAGTCTGCTGATGAACTGGATGATGGGTTATATCTGGTTGCTCCTACCACCACCAGCTCATTTTATTTTTTCCTTCTGTGAATAGAAAATAATACTCTGCACTGGAGGTAATTAACAGTCACACCAAAGCAAGCAGTGAAGCTATTGGATCCTAGAGGAAGAACATAAGCGGGTTACATCAACTGTAGGAAATATCTGCCTACCAGATTTTAACCTTGAAAAGATATCATGTCAGGAAAATGGTCAGCAAAGAATAAAAGTTCTTGTTAGACTTTCTGTCACAGAATCCTCAGTGAGTGAGGAATTTGTAATGCAGGAACAGGACCACCAGCATCAAAAAAACAGGGGGAGAAGGAAGCAAGAGTGATAGCATAATCTCATGGAATCTGTACCAAATGAACATGGGCTCTCTGGGCTCCCCATGGTCCAGGAGACTCTGAGCTCCCCATTTCACTGTTCTTTAGAGCCAGACTGGGGAGCGTCTTTCAGTTCAGATTCTTCCCTCCATGGGAAGGAAACAGAAAAACTTTACAGTGGTCCTTACAGCAGTATGCTTGGAGACATGGTATGCAGGTTTGGAGTTCTACTGTTATAAGCCCATAGGCAGCTTTTCTTAATTTATGTTAAAATGTTTATTATTTCCTTGACAGCATAGAATCACTTTGCCTGGTGAAATCTCAAACATGTGACTCCTGCCTGCTCTGAATGACAAGCAAAGCTCAGGAGCCAAATTTTTTGGTGAGGAGCTCATGACTGAGAACACTTTGAGGTGGATGTGTGCGGGGCTTGAGCAGTCAGTGGGATCTGCAGTGTATGCGGAGCATTTGGAAGAAGAAGTAGATGAATTTTCATATCTACTTTTGAACACTCTGTGTGCTTCTACTCAGTTTTTGTCCTGTTTAATTTCATCTCCTCCTACATTTGCATCACCATGCTTTAGCCCAGGGCTGTGCCCACAATCTACATACATATAAGCACTGTCCTTGACTGTATTATATATTATATTATACTTACAGAAAAAATACATATATTATAGAAATGAAAGAGCAAAAAGGTATGGCTGGTGATATGAGTAAACTTTGCACTATTCCCACTTGTGGTCAGGTCTAACTTAATTTCATGGCAGTAACTCTTGATTCATGGTGGAGTAAAGCAGAAAAAGGCCATGGCATAAGTGTTTATGAACTGAACTCTAACTGAAACCCTAGAGGTGGAAATCCAACCACAAGTTTCAGATCTGGGTTCAGATTTGACATGCCCCAAAGTTTCTGTGGGTTCAGATCCAGGCTTTTGTTCCAAGTCCATAAGAGCCCAGTGAAAAGTCAAGTACAGTGTTTGTTCAACACTCCTGACAGCGTTTATTCACTGCTCTGCTGAGACTGCAGATATGAAAACAAGCACAACGTGCCCTGGACAGCCTGGCGAGGCTCCAGTGGGGTGTTTCATCCCCCTGGAAAAGATGGAAAGATGGCCTGAGCCAGGGTGCTCAGCCTGTGCCTGCGAGCGTGCGTGAGGGACTTTTGGTTTCTCTTTTTGAAATGAAAGGCAAGAAGAATATAGGGTCAAAGTTCTTTAAATCTCCACCGATTATGTTTGTGTTTAAGCTGTGGACATTTGAGATGTGGGAATGTCAAAAATGCCTTGTGCAAGCCAAACTTACTCACTTATCCCTTGCATATTTTGAGAGACTTTTTTCTTTGTCCCCCAAGTGCAACCTTGGTTCCAGATGATGGGCAGTGAAATCACTCGGTGTTTATCCTTGCAGGGTGAGCTCTGTAGATAACGGTTGGTATTAAGGGATCCCTCCAGTTATTAGCCAAAGAAAAAATCCTCTAGGGACAGAAGTTTTATGTATTTATGTTGCTGTAGCAGGAGAGAAAGGGAGGCCACTGTGAAGGAATGTGTTGCTCAGTCCCTGGTTGCCCCAGGGTGTGGGATGCTGGCAAACCACCACTGGGTTTTCCCTGAAGAAAGATGGAACAGCCTCCCACTGTGGTGTTGTGACTTCCCAAACCCATAGACACCCTGAGACTTTCTTATGAATAACACATTTGTGTCTAAAATTAGGCCAAGTCAGAATGCAGCTCTAGGGTTGGCTTTGTCCCCACCATCTGTTGTGCTGGAGAGGAAAGGAGGCTCATGGGCAGCTGAGTTGCTTCCATGGGGACTTGTCCAGGTCTTATTTCCTAATCCTGCATTTCTTTGACTGGTCTATCTGAATTGTGCATTTCAGGTCAACTTGTGCCCCTGTGATAGAAAGAAATGTAAAATTTTCAGTGTAGAATATATCTACGCACCTAATTTTTCTGCGCAAAATTACTTGAGATTTTCTGGAGCCACTCATCTGGCTTTATTTGGGCCAATTCATGTGGCCCAGCTTTGCTGGTTTAGGCTTAAACTGTTCAAACAGTGCTGTCTTTACTTGGGTGTACCAGCAGCATCAAAGTCTCTGTCAGCACTCAATAAATAAGATAGCAGAGAGCCTGTAACTTCTAATGAGAAATACTGCCAGTATCCTGTGATAGGCTTTTTTGGGGTAGTGATGAACCTTATTGCCACTGTATACAAGGAGAGAATATCCTACAACTAAGAGCAGCTATATTTAGAAGACAACTGCTGCAGGCAATGGGGAGTGCTGAGGTGGCTGTAAATGATACCCCAAAATGGAGGTCAGTAATTTGACCTTTCTGCTTGACAGCCAAGCAGCTGAGCCTTGTTGTTGTCTTTTTGGACAAATGATGAGTGGAAGAGCTGCTGCCTGTTCAGAAACGATCTAATCAACTTGCCATAAATTACTAAAAATTTGATAAGTTCATCACATGCTAGGCATGGTGCAGGCTTTCTGCTGAAGGGGAAGCACAGCTCTATTTGCTCACCACCATGAAAATGAACACAAACTTAGAATTAACTTTATTGTGAGAAATAACTAAAAATAGACATTTCCAAGAAAATCTTGTCCTTCAAATATTCTTTGTAATATCATGAAACAATCTATTTTAGTCAAAACAGGAATGAACATTTATGAAGTTAAACTGCTTTGATTTTTCTGCCCAGCTTTAAATTGAGAGATCAGACACATTTGTTAGAATTGGCTTTTCAAGCTAAAGAGCAGAAGTAGTTTTGAAGGTAATAATAATTAATAATAGGGAAACATCCTTCTGACGTGGCTCAGCCTCAAAAGTTCTCCAAGTGATTGGAAGGGTCATTGAGCCCACAGCAGACACAGAGAGCAGTAAAATTTCCTGCTCAGCCCAGGGACTACTAGAGCCACTACTCGTGCCAGCAAAGCCAAAATGAGAGAACAGTCACCCAGTGCTTGTGCCCAGCATGGTTCACTGCCTGCTGAGTTGTCCTGGTGGTTCATCCACTGTGCTGGCAATAGAAAGGCATGGATATATGTGAAATATTATTATTATTTACCTTTTGTACATATCCAGATAACTCCATTGCTGCAGATTTCATCAGGTAAATTTGAGGGTGTTATAAAAAACCTGTTTCTGAGGACAAGGGGTTCTCATGCTTAACTGTTTCAACCTGTACCATTCCCAGCCTTTCACAGAGCCATTAAGGCTGGAAAAGACCTCTATGGTGGTTGAGTCCAACCGTTAACCCAGCACCACTGTGTTCACCACTTACATGATTAAGATACATGGAGATATTAAAGAAATCACCACTCAGTCAAACATTCAATAAAAAGCAGGTGACAGGTATGCAAGGATCACACACAGGTTCTCAGAAGAAATACCTTTCCC
This sequence comes from Amblyornis subalaris, assembly GCA_018881555.1. Lineage (NCBI taxonomy): Eukaryota > Metazoa > Chordata > Aves > Passeriformes > Ptilonorhynchidae > Amblyornis > Amblyornis subalaris. The sequence goes on along the minus strand of JACAXG010000143.1, from coordinate 27,769 downwards.
ACTTCCACTGCATACCTACTGCATTGACTTTTCACATACACACTGCTGCTGAATTTTTTTTTTCTTTTATTGGCCTTGTCTCTCCTGTGCTTTTGAACTTCAGCTCTAATTTCTTACAGTGCTCTTTATGCCACTTCCCTGTCATTAATTGCCTCACTTGTGAGCCCTACGTGAGTGTCACTTTGTTGAGCTGCCAAGGAATGTAGGATATAATGCATCTTGCTTGTTTTCTTTTCCTACCCTCCTGGCCCTGAGCCAAGGAAATGCCATCACCTCATCACCTGCAGCTCGCCATTCTAATATCTCTCATTTTAAATTAAATCTCACATTTTATTTCTCAGGCATGGCAAGAATTTTACAGCACTTGTGCTTTAAAGAGGTGGCTTTGACCATGCTATAGGCAAAGACGTGTCTCTCCAGATGTCCATGATCCCTTTGCTTCCTTTCTGCTGTGTTTGCATAGGTGGACAAGCTGATTCCCTGTGGATGTTGCAGAGGCAAACACTGGAATAGGAGAACCTGTGTAGGACAGCTGATTGAGCTGGCTAACCTGACAGGTGCCCAGCTCCAGAGGTGAGAAACAAATTGCATTTGCTATACAATTCAGCATCTCTTCAGCATGATCTGACAAACAGTCTTWAAGAGAACTTGGGGATATTTTTCTCTGATTTGAGACTGGGACGGGCAGAGTTTGTGCCACAGCTCAGCATTTCTTCATATACCAGTAGCTGCTCTCTGGGCACTTTACCTTCCTGCACAATAATCCAAGGAAAATCTTTGCAGTGAACTGAAAAGCAGGCTACTGATGGCTGACTTGTGCTGTTAAACTTTTAATGCAAAGAGCCAGGACTGGGCTAGGCTGAACTTGGGTTTGGAAAGTTTTCTGTACCATGCTGGGCAGATATATGTTTGGATTCTCTTCTTGTTTATGTATTTTTCTTGGCCCCTGCAACTGCGTCTGCATTGTGATTAAAAAGTATTTAATTAACATACAAAAATAAAATTTAAAAGTGTAATAGTTATTGTAAAAATAAAACTGTACCAAACCACTCAGGCAAACAGCACCCTGGGGAGCTGGTAAGCTTGGAAAAGCTGGAAAAATACAACTACAACTGTAACAACTTCTCTCAAGAGGGGTACAACCAGCCAGAAAAATAAAACCCACCATCTACTACAGCCAACAACCACCCTGAGGGCACCAAGGCAAGACAAATAAAACATACACCCAAAGCTGAACAAGAAAACTGCCTTTCCCCATACTTGTTCCCAAGACTGGGGGTTTCAAAAGCCAACCAGGCTTTTCCTGGCATGGCAGCTTTGGGAGATGGAGAGGCAGAATTGTGGTCCTTTGAGCTGCAAAGCTTGTGCCACTTGACAGCCAGGTGCTTTTGTCAGTGTTGTGCTGTCCCTGACTCAATGTCTTGGCATCAGGCATTTTTCCTCAGTTTCTCTTGCTCCAGGTGTAGCTGCAGGATCAAGGAGTGCTGCTGTGTGACATCCTTGCAAGCAGCAGACATGTCATTCCCCAAATTCTTGCCGTCTGCCAGAAAATCTTTGTTGGAGGGAGCAGCATCTGATGGTATTTATTGTCAGAGCTGTGACACCGGAAGGCAGCTTGAAAAGTTGTGGTAGACTGCAGATGGGCAGCGTCTTCCCCAGGTGCCTGAGGGCAACATGGGACACCCAGGTCAGGGGCCCTGAAACCCTGTAAAACCAGAGATCACGGCTCTTGCACACCAGCAGCTCTGCCTTCACTGCATTCTTGTATTTTTACTAGCTTGATTTCCAAACAGTAAGTTCTTATTTTTCTGTCCTTGCAGTAGGTGGGATTAAAATGCTTGAACAGAATTAGCAAGTGAATATGAGAAACGGAGAGGGGCTTAGAGTGGGAAACCTGGGTCAGGGAGATGGGCTTTGCAATTAGTCTTGCATGCTGTGAGGCTGGAGAGTGTCATTATCTCCCAAAGACTGCATCTTATCTCGAGCCCTTTGAAAGCTCTTTTCTTCCCAGGCCTCTCTGTCCTGGATGTTTCTGTTGGCCAAAGGCTCCTGGTCATTCGAGGGGACCAAGGGACCTCCCAAGCACAGAGGGAGGGTGGATAATGCAAGGGGCTGCTCCAGGGGAGCTGAGGGATCAGAGCTGGGTGTGAGGGGCCCTGACTGGCAGTGTGGGGGGGTGGAAGAGATGTGGGGGKAGTTGGGAGGATGCTTTGTATGTGGAGTGTGAGTCAGGGATCCCACTTATGGGCAGAGCAACCTTTCAGAGCACTCTCTGCCCAGAAATGCATCTGTCATAGAATTCCTTCTGGCCTTTTGCATTGCCTGAAGGCTCACTAGTGCACCAATGCATCTTTCTTAACTGAGTGATTTAAGCCTCTCTAAGGCCAGAATACATAAACTCTTCTAAATTGCTATAGCCACATTTTTACTCCCTTTAAAAAACAAGTGTAAATTCCTCATGGCCAGCCACTTTTTATGGATCCCTTCAGTGCTTTTGTGAATTGCAAGGTCCTTGGGCCCCAGCCATGAATATCAGGTTTGCAGCAACTGAATTATTTTCACGATTAAAGATAGTAAAGGATTTACAGGCTTTTTTTTTTTTTTTTCCCATAGGAATCTCTCTTGGTTGCAGTTGTCCTGAGCTCTGTTGTATTTCACAGAAAATGAGATGGGAATTCATGCCAAAGTGAAAGGTTAGTTTCAAAACCACAGCAGAATTGGGAATATAACGGCATAAGATAAGGCTTTATTTTTCTCCTGGTGGCTCTGGAAGCAGAGTCACCCTCTTTTGTGTGCAGAAACTCACCTTAACATGAACAATGAGAAAACACTTCTGCCAGGGAAATTACAATTAATGTGTCTTTCCCCTACAAAAAGGGGTCATCACTACTCCATGCCCAATGCTTTTCTCTCAACTATGTGCACTGGAAATTTTATATTTTACTTTTTTTCCCCTACAGCCCTTGGACAGACTTCGTGCAGTTAGTTTATTTTACAAAATTTTCTGCAGGGTTGTTATTGGAAGACTCAAGGAGACACCTGCATGATGGCTGAGTACAGAATAAGTGGGATGGGTGAATCAGCCTTGATGAAATAAGAATCATCCTGGAGTGCTGACTGAAACAAATCAGTTGTTTGATGTGACTAAACCATTTGGTGGTTAATGTCTCCGGCAGTATTTATTCCTGCAGCCTCAGGCATTTCCTGGTGCTGGTCCAAGCTGGAAGCTGCTGTACCAGGTGCYGGAAAGCTCATGTAGAAATAGCCAAAGCCCTCTTGTCCCCCGGGGGCTTGACATCACCCTACAGGGACTGAGCTGGTTCTGGAAAAGCATCCTTCAGACAGCATGGCATCCTTTCCAGACAGGTGCTACTTTTGGCCTCCCTACTCTAAGCTACTAGAAAGTGGAGATTTATGAGCCAGCTCCATGATATATGGCATTTGATCCTTGTCCCGATGGCTTGCAGGAACTTGGACCTTGGATTGTTTCTGATCCCTTGGCCTAGCAGTGCTGTGCTGGCACACCTCCAGGGTAGAATTTAGCAAGTCCTGCAGCTCAGGCCAGTATAACTTTTTAAACTACTGACAAATGTGATCTTCCTTTGCTCCTTACCCTTGATTTGCCTCCATTTATTTTCCTGTCACTGAAATCCCTCATTACTCTCAGTCCAAGCCGTTCATGAACCTTGCTGAATTTCTTTTTTTTTTTTCTTCAGGCTGAAACTTTGGTCTGGCCTTATAATTACAGTATTATTAATGTATTTTTATCATTGTTAATTATTTTTACATGCTGAAATTGATTCAATATGCCTGGAGCTGCCATGCTGGAACATGCCTTGATTCTTTTCCAAGCTGGAGCCCTTGTGCACCAAACRTGGAGAGTTCCAATGGCTTTAAATCACTATAAACCTCACTGAGTGATTTAAGTTATTGGAGTGTATTCAAGTTTTTATAAGCCCTCAAATGTGAACCCTGCTCGAATTCTGGGTATGTACAGTGCAGTGGGATCTAAAATGGTTTGAGTGCTCGACATACTTTCTAAGCCCCTGGCTGGCTGAAGAATAATCAGGCTTGTCGGGCAGTGCACTGTGCAGGGACTTGGTATGGTGGGAACCATCACATTTTAAAAATGCTTTTAATTCCTTTAAATTGAAACATTCCTGCTTCATTTAAAGGGCTTTGGGTAGAACTTTCTCTGTGGCTTGGAGTGTCAGCAGTGTGATGAAGTGGGTTTCATCCCGGGGTTGATGGATGGACCCCGTGCACAAGGTCAGTCTCAAGGCAAGCCATCATTGATCTCTGGTGACAGCCCGTGGAGTTGTGATCTGTGCCAAGACCCCAGGTTTGGGGTGAGCAGAGGACTGAACCTTTCTGTGATCTCCAGGTGAGTTCCTAAGTCTGGGTCAGTGGTGTCTGTCCTGATCCTGGTTTAGCGATGGCCATGCACCAGCACAAGCAATCCCTCAGGCATATTCTCTGATCGGGAGGGCAGCAGGGAGGGACATCAGAGGCCAACAGCTGGACATGCTGAAATTTTTCAGCTCCTTTTTAGAAAGTCTCAGGTCAGGAAAAAGCTGTAAGAACACAGGTGAGAGGTTGGCCACGTGTTGGAGGGAGGAGACCAATGTGGGTGAGAGGCAGAGCAGGGCAGAAGGGTTCTCTCTCACTCTGACTCATGGACATCGCCCAGCACTACTTACACACCATGTTAAACCTGCTTGGGAACCTCTCAAGTGACAACGCAAAATCTGAAAGCTTAAAAAGGGTGTTGGAGGAGAGGTATCACTGCAGAGCAATAGGGTTCACAGCTCCGAGATCCTGACTTTGAGACTGCTGCATTGGAGACAGCAGAGAATCCAATGTCCTGCAAAATATTTACTCGTTTCAGATTTCATTTTTTATGGACAACTGCATAACATCTCTGCTATAATTCCTTGCCCTTGCCATCAAGTAGCCAGCTCTTTTTATACTCACAAGTGCAGCTGCTGAACACATTGCTGCAGTTAGGAGTTTTACCTTGATGAATTGTTTCATTCAGTTTGATATCATTAGGTATGTATGGGGGKGTGTTAACCTGTGCAGTAAAACATTTAAGATTTGTACCCATAAAGTTAATTCCTGCTGCTCCTACTCAGTAAATAATGACAGCTGTGAGACCTGTGAGTGCTGAGCACCTTAGAAAATTCAAATGCTTTTTGTTATGTACCTATATGGATTTAATAGTCTCAGTTGATTAAAAAGTAGTTTTTCAGTCCTAATGGACTAAATTCTTCCCTGAATTACTACACCTGAACTAACTTCAAATAAAACAGAGAAAACTTGAGTTTACCCACCTATTAGTTAGGGCAGAATTAGGCGCATCATACTGCTCAAATCTCATTTTAGTAGTAAGAGAGAGTTTTATTAGTCGTCTTAATGACAGTGCAAACCCCAAACTACTGTACATTTAAGGAACAGGTTCTTATATTTTAAACAACATTTAATTCTCCTTAAAACCTCTTTTATTAAAAAGTTTTAAGAATAATATTAAATACATAAACAGCCATGTTAATTAGATTATATAGTTAATGTACATTGGAACTATGACTTATTGCAGAGTTACTGACCATGAAAGCACATTTTGATCATTCCAGGCTGTAATCCCCACTTAATCCATCCCCAGTCTGTCAATCAGTCGAATACAATCAGGATATTTATGATCACATCAGACCAGAGATCTGGAAGAATTTAGCAACTTTGCAGAGCTGAATCCAGAAAAGAAGGGGGGAAAAATGTTTCCACTGGCAAAATGAACCGTTGCCAGGAAAAACATTATTGTTGACTTGGCCCATGTAATTGAATTTTCTACTCAGAAGTAACTTACAAACCAGCAACTAGGAGAAATTATCAATACTGGGAATTCTCATAATAACAAAGCAGAGGAGTTTTACCTGGCACAGCATTTTTTAAAATCATGTTTTTCTTTTTTTTTTTAACATAGAGCTGTGGTTTTTTCCTCTCCTAATTTTCTGCCWTCATGAAATAATTCAAATCACTAGGGCAGCAGGGGAAAGCATCCYTTTCTTGGGCCCCTACCTCCTGACATCCACCTCAGCCCCTGCTCCACTGATCGCAAGCACCTCCCAGCAAGAGCTGGGTCTCTCTGAACAGGGGATATCTGAACAGTGTTGGGGCACCTGATTCCCTGCCCAGATTGGGGAAGGCTTTGGGATCCTAGCTACTTTTAAACACCTGAATCATGTCTCAATATTTCTCTAAGGGATGTGCAATTCAGCAAAACATATGGCAGCAGTGAGGGTGTCCTACAGGAATGTGACACCTCTTGCAAAGGAGGATGTGTAGGGTTGGTCATCTTCTGGGAAATGCAATGGTTGTCTTGTGGGTTATTTCAATACCCTCCATCCTTGAAAACATTCTCCATGGAAAGCAATGAAGAAGCAGAAACTGCTAGGAAGAAAGATGTATCAGAAGGGAAGGGAGTAGCACTGCTCATCTTGAGGTAGGGGGAACTGAATGGAGCTTTACAAAGATGGCGCATATGCACCCTTTCCATGCTTTTCCATCAAACCCAGGATAATCCTCCTGTATCCATGATTCTACCTCAGTGTCAGGATGTAGTGAATAACTTCCATTCTGGACACTTTATTCTCTCACTTTCAAACAGAGAGAAAAACTGAGGTAGGAGGCTGTGCTACCACCTTCCTTGCAGCTCTTTATAGCTGTACATGGAGCACGATTTTCATGTCTGTATAGACAACCAAATTTGTATTTGCCTACTAAAAGCCACATGTAAGAGCTTGATCTGGCCATTTCTGCCCCATGTTAAGCAATATTAAGAAGACTTTCACCTACTGATGCACAGCCCCTGTGATCAAGGTCAACCAGTAAGTGACTTTTTCCTCCTGAATGAATCTAAGCACATTTTGTACTTTGTGATTTGGTTGTGATTTGGTCCTTTGCGTGGATAGCAAAGGGCTGGATTCCAAAATATGTTTCTTTCATGAGCTTCAGTGATTGGAGCTGTGCTGAGCTTAGATAGGCAATCCTGTGATGAACTTTCCAAGCTGCAGTTGGCTTTTTAACAAACTCCCTGTCATTAAGCTCAGAAGGCCATTGGAGATAGTGCTCAAAGGATGAACTTGCTGGGCAAGGATGATCTTGCCTCCTCCAAGGCATATTTTTCTCAGTTGCTACTTTATCACCTCTGACTTAGAACTATCTCAATAACACTCCCTATGAGAAGCGGGCAAATATTTCCTGAGGGAGGGGTTTGGTTATTGAAGAGAGAAGTGAAAAATAGAAAACAGCAGGATAATCAATATTCCTTTAGGGCTCTCCAGGATCCTTCTGATAGAGATTCAGTCAACACCCTTTCCCTGCTCTAATAGCAATAAAGTCCTTGGAATGGAGCATTGTCAGGGGATTCGTCTTCTGYTTGTAAAAGAAATGCTTTAGCAGTTCGTTAGCAGCGTGATGCCATTATCTTGTTGACAGTGCTCTGTGTCATTGATACTGTCTCTGATGCAGCTTCTGTTCAGCCACAATTTGTTTTCATTAAGCTTTCCACTAAGYTCTCCCTTTTGCAGGACATTTGCCTTCATTTTCCTACAGATACTAGAGTACTAGAGCATCCCTCGGTAACTGTGTAAACAAAAACTGCAGTGAGGGTGTTTGATATTAAATGAGCATTAGAAAGAAATGAGGTAACCAACAGCTGAGGACCGTTTGCTGCCCATGGCACGACATGGCTCCTTGCTGGAGAACTTGAAATGTCAGTTATAGTTTGTTTCTATCAGAGTAAYGTGGTAGTTGTATATATGCCACTTTCCCAAGAATGTAAATGCTTCGTTAGTTCTGTCCCTGTCCTGAAAAATCTAATATGGCACAAATAAAGTGCGGTAAATGGCTTCATGGAAAGCAGATGTGAGTGGAAGCCTAGACTCCTACCAAGGCTTTGGGGGACTTCAAAGACTGAAAGAAAGAGCTGAACAAAATATTTGACTGTGCCAAATTTTCACTGTTCTTGATGAAAGAGCAAAAGTGAGGAAAATAAAAAAAAGAAAATCTGGCTCCTTGTTTTAATTTTCTGCTAGCCTAGGGCAAGGCTTTTAGAAGGAATAAATTACAAGCAAACAGGGAGAGAGACTGAATGGAGCAACTGCTGAACAAAGGGCATTCTTGGAAGGGTCTGGTTTTAGAGAACCTAGAAATTGTCAGCTCAGTTATCAGGAGGCCGTCTCCCTCCCCTCTTGCGAGCCGGCCGCTTTTGAGCATTGCTGCGGCTCCCCAGGAGCTCCCTGCCTGCAAACGCTGTCCCTGCACGGCCACGGGGAGCACTTGGAAAGTGTCCTCTGCAGGCGTGTCCTGTAGGACAGCCAAATGCAGAATGCTTTGAAAATTTGGCAGCAGATCTGAATGCGACATAAATGATTGCAACCTTTAAAGTTGTTTTGCAGAACAAGTCATTTGGGCTGTACTTGGAAGTGATGTAGAATATAGATGATGGTATTCAAGAGGCTAAAACATGCCAGCTCTGAAAATTAGAATAATTTATTCCTGTTGTTTTGTGTATCATGTACTACATAAGGATTAGAAAAAAAAGCTATGCACAGAACAATCAGATTTTTTTTCTTCCTCAGATATTGTGTGGGGGCAAAGGCTGTGACTTACAAACGTTGGTCAGAAAAGAGAGGAGAAATATAAGAAACTGAGCCGTGTTGCTTGTGTCAGTTTTATGAGATGATGCTTCCTCTGTTTAAAATCTTTCCCCGCCCTATTTCCTTCCAAACTGCCCCCTAGGCTCCATCCCTGGTGAAGGTTTGGCTGGCACAATCCTGCTGGTGGCTTTGACTGTCTCCTTCTCTGTTGTAGGTGCAATTTATGGTGCTCAACTCTGGGTTTCCCTCACTCCATGTGACAGTAACCTGCAGGAGAATCTTTGTTTACATGGCCAATGAGGTATGTTTATTATGCAGGCAGATAGTGCTGGGGCAAGAGGGGAACGGTTTTAATCTGCAAGACAGAAGATTTAGATTCGATATTAGGAAGAAATTCTTCCTTGTGAAGGTGGTGAGGCCCTGGCACAGGCTGCCCAGAGAAGATATGGCTGCCCCATCCCTGGAAGTGTTTAAGGCTGGTTTGGATGGGGTTCTGAGCAACCTGGTCTAGTGGAAGGTGTCCCTGCCCACGGCAGGAGGCTTGGAATGAGATGAGCTTTAAGGTCCATTCCAGCCCAAACAATTCTGTGATTCTAGGATTTGAGCTATGCAATATTGTTCCCTACATTTTTCCTGCTTTCTTGTACTTCCTTCTCCATCTCCTACAATGGAGATAGCTTTTAAGTAATATTAATCCACTCTGTCACACAATTCACAGCTTAATTCATACAGGTATTCATTATGGCTGCACATGACAATGAGCTAATGGTTTGCAGAATGTATTTTGTAGATGGACACATAGTTGTGAATTAGCTGTGGGACCTCAAGGCACATTTACCAAATACAATTGTGTTGCTGAAAATAATTATGTTTGCTTGAGTTTGGGCCAGGCTGCCTAAAGATTCTCCACACTGTAATGAGCTGTTGCTGGCTCAGCCTATGGTTTAGGTGCAGCTATGGAGGCTTATTTAATTTTTACRTTTTTTTTTTTTAACCAAAAAACAAAACAGGGCAGCTGAAGAGGATGAATTGAGTGGAATTAAAACTCGGTACTTGCTAAGTGCTTAGCTGGTTTCCCACTCCATTTTCTGCAGTAGCCTGAATACCAGGCTGTATTTGTTTGCCCGCTGCCTGCTGAAGCCTTCGACCTCAGCCTGCCCTTCTCTCCCTTAGTGCTGACAGTAAGTGAAGAAATGCGAAATTCATTCATCTGCCTGAGAACCCTTTGAAGTTCACCACTAAAAGCTCTATTGTTTTATTAGCTGTTAATGCGGCACGGGGGAATTCGGCTGTGCATAGCAGGGCCGGGGTGCGGGGGGGCCCTTCCTGGTAATTTGTCACTCTTTGGAAGTATGACATGCTCTGCTCTGCAAACACGCTGGCAAGCTGGAGTGCTGAGGGCTGAGGCTGGAGCTGCTCGGTGCAGGGGGGTCCCACCGCCCTCAGCAGGAGCCCTGGGGCCGGAGCGGCTGAGAGATTGGGACAGGCTGCGGTCACACACCTTGGTACTCTCTGCTGGATGTTACGCAGATCAAGGATGATGATAAATTAAAGATCATGCACAGAGCCAACCGTGCTGGCTACAGCTGGATACCGACTGTCGAGAGCCTGCTCGCCAGAGTGGGCAACCTGGGGCTCTGAAGGGTCTCAGAGAGATGTGGCTGTGGGTGCTGGGATCGGGGTATGTTGCCTCTTCCCCTCCATGCATTAAGATGGTTTGGTAATTAGTGCTTGAACACAGCTACTCTAAATCCTGTTCCTGCCCTTTCTCAGACACATGGCATGTGGAGCTGCAAGGTGCTGCTTGTCCTCTGGAGGCTCTCCCAGTGGTGCTCAGGGTTGACATCACAGGCCAGGGAGATGGCTGATGGCCTTTAGGGGTGATCCAGTGCCTGAACAGCAACATGGCTTCCTAACTAATGCAAACACATGCTGGGAATACTGCTGAGCTGCAAGATGAGGCTTGTCTTTCTCCACATGCACCCCGAACAGGCAAACAGTGATCCACAGATAATGGATAAAGCACCCATGGCCTTCTCCTTCTGGCTTTCATCTCTCTGTATCTCACTTCTCTCCCAAGAAGGAGGGAGCTGCAGGAAGCTGCTGGTGTGCAATTGCCTGGACACACGTCCTGTCGAGCCACAAGCTGGCTCCTGCGCAGGTTCTGAACGCCGGGCACAGCACTCTCAGGAGTGACGGAAATGAAGGGGATGCTGCCTCGGGCTGTTTGTGGCTCAGCCCGCGGCAGGTACAAAGGGSCTCTGCAGAAGCCATCCATCACTGGAAATGCCGCCCCCGCAGCACAATGCGGCTCAGGGCAAGGGCTGTATCCTGCAAACACAAACAGGAAGGGCGGCACAGCCTCCCAGCCCCGCTGCCCGCAGGCAGCCGCCGTGTTTGCTTTGCTTTGCTCCGGTTGCTTCTCACTAACTCAGCTGAGCAGTTTATCACCACAGCCCTTCTTTCCATCCTTCTTCCCAGAGCCTTCTGTGGCACTTAAACTAAGTCAATAGAAATGCAAAACTTCTGTCCTCAGCCTGACAAGTCTTGAGAACTCTGCCGGGTGGCTCATGGTTTGCACAACTGTTTAACTGCACCGCACAGTGAGCTCCTGAATGGGATGTTGTCCTGCGATGTGAAACTGCTGCTGTTGGTTCTCGGGGAAAATGAATCTCCCAACATTTTTGCCATGGCAGAAAGGTGAGGGGTCACGAGGACCTTGTCTGCTGACATCTATAATTTGCGAGCGTGCAATCGATTTGATTTGCTGTGCCCTCTGCTCTGGGCTGGGACACAGCCAGGCAAGGTGGCACTGGAGCAGAGGGGCAAGAGCATRTCAGTGGTGAGATCAGTGTTCCTCTTTGGCAGCCCATTTAAAACTCAGTGCCTTATAAAAGCACTAGGTAGTGGCAGAAAATAGCTCCCACTTTAATGTCCTGATTCAGCAAATCACCTGTGAGACTTCTGTGTGTGTTCTGCTTAAAACACATCCCTCGTGTTTGAAATGTGCATCAATGGTGAAGTCTTTTTAAGGTTTATTGTTACTGATCACAGTTTTGCTGAGGGCTAACCTTGCAAGGCAGTTGTTATAGACCTGAACTCAATGCACAGTGCACGTTAAGCTGCTCTCAAGTAGTTTATAAACCAGTGGCCTATTCRGCCTCTCTCCTAACATTGCTTGTGGTTTTGACATTCTTATCAAAAGCCTTGCAATTGCTTTGGTCCAGTGTCAGTATTTTTAAACCACAAAAAAATTTATAATAATGAAATCTTAATTATTAAACTATTTATTATATTAGAGTTTCTCTTTTGTTTAAATGGTGGCACTGATTAATCAACATGACATGTGTAATTGCATTACCAACCTTTGCATGTGGTCACAGCTACTGCATATTCAGGCAGGGACAGCACCCTATCAGCACGTGCAGCTGCTGTGACCCCCTCCGCAAATCCCAGCCCCTTTGGAGCAGGTGAGAGGGAGACTCATCACTTACTTAGTAATGAGTGTCTTCTGGGCTGCTGTGGGGCACTACACACTGCTCCTGTGCACCTCTGGGTTTGTAAAGCACCTCTGGGACACACTGCTTGACACTAATCAACTTCACTGTCTTCCCAAGTCCCAGTTCTTGGCCCAGTGGTTAGACAGGAATTAGGTGTGCGGAATGCTYACATGCTCCCAGTTGCTTAATTAGGAAAGCTATAGGATGACACTTTCCCCTTTGAGGCAAAAAGTGTCAATCAGCCTGGGAAAGATGTGACTCTGGGACAAACCCTGCAGGCAGTGTGTGTACACCTTTTGGGTGGCTGTGCTGGGTTTCAGGGCTTTCATCAGAGCACATGTGGGTGCTCTGTTTCCCTGTCAGTGGGGGATTTGCTCATGTGTGTGCTGACTCCCACAGGCCCCCGCAGAGCCTCCAAGCCCTGAGCATCCCTGCAGCAGTGCAATAGATTGGTTCCTTGCCACTCACTTTCCAGAAGTTTGAGAGAGATTTGAACTCCATCCCAAATTTTTCTGCTATAATGCTTGGAAAAATGTATTTAAAGGAGGTATATACTCAAAATACTGCTCTACAGAAATGGCTCTTTCATCATGTTCCCATTAACCTTACAATGCTTTTAAGCACTTTTCTTCCGTGGGAATGAAACTGGGGAATATTTCCAGCTACTCAGAAATTTTTTATTTCAACTCATGGGAATTGGTCAAACTCAAGATATCAAACAGAAATCAAACCTGACTGGCCTTTTGTCTTCCAAAAAACCCCTCTGCCCCATTGTTATGGCTCTGCATTCAGAACCCTATTTCTGAATATAAAGTGGGGGTTTTGTGAAGGTCACCAGCACTTTCAGTGCCAGCACAGTGCACAGTCTCACTGCTGTATTAGAAAGGCAGGTTTGTGCTTTCCATATTGCTTCAGAACATGATATCAAGAAAATTTTGGAAAGCAATTTGGTACTTCATGCATCTGGCTTCTTGTGGAAAAACAGTGTCATGTCCCAGGTGAATTGTGTCTCTGGAGCTGGATAAACGCCACTGCGGGGTCCTGGCTTTCTCTTGGAAAACATCCAGTGTGTGTCCTGGGGTTTCCTCTCTCTTTTTTTCCTGGTCTTTAATCTTACAGCTACTGTTTAGGGCAACTGGAGGGGATGCCRAGGGGAAGGCTGGGTTCTCTGGTGTAGCTCAAGCTATAATGGTACAAGAAGGCTCCCTGTGTGGCTTCTCCACAGACTTTGGTGTTGTCCTGCGTGTTAAAGCAGAGGTAGAAGACTGGAACTGATTCCAGCTTCCTTGATGTCTTTCAGAGAATTTGCAGTAAACAGAAGAATAAAGTTCAAGTGGCCTGTGGTTGCAGGGGATGTGAAGAGGCAGATTTTAGAGGGGTGGTGAAAGCATGATACCCAAGTCAGGTACTTAAACGTGTTTCTCTGAATTAGTTTTAGAAGAAATGGAAGTGGAGAGTGAGGGAGTTCACATTATGGAACTGTTGGCATCCAGCTGGACTGTCTTCACACAGGGTCTTGTCTTTCCTCTGTTGTCACACAGGAGAGAGCAGCTCCTTCCACAGGCACTTTGCTGAGAGCCAGCTCACTTCACGAGGGACTGACAGCTGTGGGGAACCTGTGACATATCTCATGGGTTTGCTGGGGTGTTTATACTCACAAAATTCTTCTCTGTTTCAGTGGGATGTTTGGCAAGTTCAAGCCCAGAAGAGACATTTCCATCCTTAAGCTGTGAAGCTGTCTCAGTTACAGGCAGCCATATTTCCAGATGGGTAAAATTCCAGAGAAATGATGATGGATTTGACACATCTCAAATGATGACAGCAGAGGTGCTGACTGCCCCTTTAATTCCTTCCCTTAACAGACAGGGTCCCTGAACCTGGGCCACCTCACCGACATGTGCAGAGCTTGTTTCCCTCTCGCTGTGTGTCTGGTTGGCTTTGCCTTCCTCCCCTGACTCGTAACTCCCAGCTCCTTTCCTGCGGGAAAGATTAGGGAGGATAGGAAGTCGTCTGTACAAAAAGCATCTCTGGCCAAAATAAATACAGGTCACAAGATTAGGCTTCATCAGAACTTTAAGCCTGGCCCAAGCTAAACAAATGAGCTGTCATTCCTGGGTAAAAGTTCCAGTACGAGTGAGCTGGCACGGCTGCAAAAAYGGTAAAGCAGTTAATAGGTTTTGCAATATGGAAGCTTTAAGTTTTGTTTTTAATGCTGCATTCCTGACAGTCAAGACTTGCACTGAACTTCAAGTGTCATTAATTTTGTGTGCTGGCCTTGCTTGCTACTATGCAAACACCTTTCACAAAGCACAGCAATAGCAGCAAAACAGCACCATAGGGCTGGTCCACCCCAAAAAGCCCTCACAGGGCAGAGGAACAAACATGGGATGGTAAGAAACACCCTGTTGCAGCTTGGCAGCTCTTGTCTGTTGATGCTGTGAAACTGAATCTTTGAATGAATTACAGATCTGTTTTGAAAAAAAACCCTCTAGCTGTTCAAATACCTAACTTCTTGATGTCCAAATATCTACATAAAAAAATACCACCAGAGCCATGGTGTTTGACATAGCCATTAGGTAGTTGTTCATGAAAAAGGGTAACCAGTAAGTAGGTGAAATCTTCCAAGTCTCCCTATAAAGAGGGTAATTTGCACTAAGAGAGGACTGTGAATATCTTCTCTTGCCACAAGCAGAGTCCATGAACATGGGACTGAGGCATTGTCCCCTGGCTCTGGCACTGCCCTGTTATTCATCTCTGGAAATGTTGATCCCCCTGAGCACTTTGATTCCCACACCTGCACAGTGGGGATGGCAGTGACAGGACAGCCACTGTGCTAGGAATAGTATTGGTGCTGCGAACCACACAGAGGCTGAAGCAATATGCAGTGCTCTCGTGTCTTCAATAATTACTAGTCTTAAACATTATAAAGGAAAAAGCCAAAACCAAACCAGCAAGCATTATAAGTCTTTATGAAACAAAAGCCAGGCTTTTAATAATGTTTTAACATACTTGACAAAGCTTTAGCTCAGAGCTAAGGCCAGCCCCTTGTAAGTATGTAGGGCTTGAGACAATTGAAAGACCAAAATACTTCTCCCAGTAGAGACCTTGCAGCTTATCAGGTAACTGCAGACTGTATTTTGTCCACTTTTAACTGGGCATTAAAAGTCTTTTTGACACTTTCTTTATTCCCCTACAATAGACTCTAACAGCCCCTCTGAGGCCTTCTACAGCCCAATGTGTAAAATGTAATGGGTATTGGTTTAAAGAGCGGAATTTGACCTGAGAGAGATGTGAGTATTCAGGGACTACTTAGTCCTCAGTAGCACTTGGGGACTCTTTAGTTTGTGGGGCACTTTATTATTCACGAGTGCTCAGGGATGCTGCACTCGTTTGCTGTCTGGTGGCTTTCTCTGTTTAAGCATTGCCGTGTTGTTGAAGAGATTATAGACACTTYGTTGTCCTCCTCTTCCTCCTCCTGCTCATGAAGGAGCATCCAGGGGCTGCTCAGGGATATTAGGGTGTTCCTGAGGGTGTTTGTCAGCAGGAAAGGACTGGGGAGTCCAGCTGACCACAGACATGACACCCAAGGATGCAGGGGAATATCTGGTGTTCATACAACTGTAAATATATGGATAAGAGACCAAATGCTTTGACGGGGCTCTTCATAATTCCAGTTCAAAGCTACTAATGAATGCATTCAAAAGAGGCACTTGTTTCRGCCTTGACCTTCTGCTTCTCCTCATCCTCCTGGCTGTGTCCCTGAGCTCTACACCAGCCACTGCCTAAAGCAGAGCACGATACTGTGGTGCTGGAAGATTCTCTGTTGTTTTCTGGTTCTCTTTCTTGGGTGAAACTTGCCCTGCCCTGAGCTGCCACTCTCTTGCTTTCCAGTATTGGCTAGCTGTGGAGATATGATCATTCCTCTTGCATGGCCGCAGCCATCCTGCCAGGYGGGGCTGCGTGGTAGAGGGAATGAGGTGGGCTCAGGCACAGTGGTAGTCTTTCTCACTTTTACTTTTCTCCTTAGCTTAAATTATTCCCAGACGTGTGAACTCAGCAAACAAGGATCAAGTTTTCTCCACAAGGCAAGGTTTAGTCCAGGCCTGGAATAGTGCCTGAGCTTCCCAGTGGTCAGGAAAAAGCTTGCAGGGAGCAGATGAGCAATTCCTTTTGTATTTTCCATCCATCAAGAAAAGCTGCATCTGAAAAAATAGCTGAACTGGAAAATAAAACTAGACAAGTCTGAACAAATATGGAAACCATCCCTGGCCTGGTATTGGAAAAGTCTCAAATGCCGGAAAGGAAAGAAGCAGAGAGAGGGAATGGATAAGTTTTGGCCTCTGTTAGGAATATGGAAGGAATTATTTCATTCTTTTCCCCCATCTATTTGTTCTCTATATGGCACTCTGTGTGGTTAACCCTCCATCTTTGTCATAAATATATGTGGCAGAGACAAGTTTTTTCAGAGATCCCAACCAAAACATCTGTTTTGCATCTGTGGTTTTGCATATGTAAATATTATTATTAATAGTAGCAAAAACCATCGTAATGGCAGCAGGAATAGAAACACTATTAATAGTCGTAGTRCTGACATTTTATTTGTGTTGCTGCAGGAGGTCACATCATGCACCAGCACTCAGCTGTGAGTTTGAGTGAGAACAAAAGGATGGCTGTGGCCCCCAGGAACTGTCAGTGAGCAGGGACACTGCCACGGGTGTGGCGCCAGGATTGTCACACTGGGACTGTGGCACCTGAACACGACGATTTCCCCCAGAATCTTGCAGAGGATCTTTGCAAGGGGAAATGGCTCCTTGCAACTCCTGTCATTGTGGCGAGAAGAAAAGGATTCCCAGCATTGACAGTGGCTGAAAAGTACCTGGTGAAAACTGGAAAACTCCCCAGTAAAAGGTTATGATGTGATTCCTTCTTATCCAGAAACTGCATTTGTCCTGGTAGGTCCAGGGGAAGACCAGTGGTCTTGGTGTTGCTCAGTGCTGCACCTGAGATCTCACTCCTGCCCAACCAAAGACATTTTGTCTCCCTTCCTAGAGACAACAGGCTCTTGTGGGTGGGCGACCTGTCAGAGCAATTAATTGTGCAAACCATCAGCATCTGGGTGGAGACCTTATCTTTCTGTCTCTGGTTTTCTCCTATGATTAAAAATGACAGCAACTCTCCTTCTTCCCTCTGCTTATTGAATTAGTAGACCTCAGGGCTGGGGAAGCTGGGCCCAGAGGTAGGAGGAGTAGGAAGAAGGCTAGATGGAGCAGGAGGAACAAGGGCACAGGCCATAGATACCAAATCTGGAGAGCCTGGAGGTGCTCATCGTGGAAGCAGCACTTCAGAGAGGAGAGATACAATGAAAGGAGGAAGCACCCACCACATTTTAGGCTTGGGTCTGATCTACACAATGCCTGGAGACACAAAGCTAACAAACACATCTCAACACACACATCTCCTTCCAGGTTTTCCCTGGGTTAAACCGGTACCTTTGTTCCTATAGGAGAAATGTTTTTTGTTCGGCTCTGGTTGTTTTGCAGGATCTGTAGTGCATTAAACAGCCCATCTTCTGGTTTGTATTTTTTCCAGTTATCATATTTCACGTATTCTGGCTCCTTTCAACCAGCCCTGTATCCCCCCGAGCGGAGACTAACCAGGATCCAGTCCTTGAGCTTGCTGCCTTCACGTGCACAAAAGGGATATGGACTCACATCCCACATTTCTCTGCTGAGTTGTGGGAATATTTGCAGTGGGGACTCACACCTTCCTCTGCTTTCAGTCTATCACCTAGATCACATTACCACAGCTGGAGGTTGAGGGCTCAGGGATGGTACATGCTGCTCCTGAAACTTTACATCACCTGTGTACAACCTGGTTCCTGAAGTCAGTTTGCACTAGCAATAAGAAGCCAAGGTTTGTACTTATTTTTCACGTCATTCAGATTTTGATAATACCACATTACAGCAGTACATGTTGGTGCTTTTGAAAAGTCTACCCTGACAGCCACCTCCCCTGGGACAGCAGGCTTTCCAGTGTCCCTGTGCCCAGCCCGAATCCTCCCGAAGACTTTCCTCTTCTGTTTTCCAAGAGATGCTCTGCTAAATTTTTCCTGCCTGCTTTGAGGAGCAAGTGGTGTCTGTGGGTGGGCTGGGCCTGGCGGGACTCTCCCAACCAGCAGTGATTATCCAGCAGCAACTTGGGGGGAGTGGGGCAGGCAGGGAAGCCACTGCCTAATCCATCCCTGGGCTGGATGTGTGCCTGGATCATTTCAGCAGCTCGGGGCGCCCAGATGATGCGCACGCTCCACAGCACAACCCTCCTTCTCCTCAGAAAGCTCATGGCACAGGCATCTGTCACTGAAACCTGTCTGCATGAAAGGCTGTCTGCACAACTGGGGGAAAAAGAAAGGCATGACAGCACAATTAGTGAGAGCAAATGAAAGGCTGTTTGAAGAGGAGGAGGGAGGAAAGGGGAGAGCTGCGTAAATCCCTGGTGGGGTTTTGGGCTTGACATCAAAACCCCTTAACAGTGTATTACTTTAGCCCCCAATGTGGACAGATGTTGAGCTGTGGCTCAAAGGAAGTCAGAAATCTTTCCTTAGAAAAAATTTGGCTAGGAAACTAAAGAAAATATTGTGAAAGAAAAGGAAATAAAAGCCCACTAAAGAAGATTTATCACTGCCTCAAGCATTTTTGTATCCTCTAGTCTTATGAGGTCTCAGCCTCAGGGGAGAGAAGAAGAGAAACAGCCTGTTGCTATGTTAATGGGTCACGAATTTGGAGTGGGGACACATTTGTCCAGTTCGATGGTGATGGAGGGCCCCAACTCACCCAGCCGAGTACTCCTCCCACCCATGCTGACCCCAGCCAGCCTTCAGGGGCCTCCAGCACCAGCCTGCAGCGTTCGCCAGCACGTCCATCCCAGCTGCTCTTTTTGCCCACTCACTCCCTTTTCTGAGGGTTTTATGGAGCCCTTCGTCAATGGCAAAATGGGTTCATTCCTAAAAGAGCTTGCTTATCATCCACAAACCTGGAGATGTTGCTGTCCATTCTTTGCCAACACCACAGCTGAGAGTGCTGAATAAAACCAGAGCCAACAGAGATTCTTGAGCAACCTGGTTGCTGAATCTCATTCATCCCCAAAAACTGTCTGTTAAACCCTGCACTTTGTTACCTACAAGACAGGAATATCCTTAAAGAGATTTCAATACATAAAAGAACCATTGCTTCAATCCCATGGCAATGTTTTAAACATTTTAAATGGTTTTTAAAATTTTTTTATAATAATTTTGCCAAAATATCTTTGAAAACATCCATCTGTTCTGTCTGTTGGGTCCTCTCTGTCCATGTGAATACTTGATATATTCCTAGAGTCCCAGTACACTGGCAAGGAAAGCTTTCCCTCTTTGACATCCATGTCTGCTGGCTCTTTCCCAGCTGCCTGTGTGCCCATGTGCTCACTGCTGGTGCAGACCCCACCACCCCAGCAGGGACGGAGGTGACACTTGCTCCTGCAGCTCCCAGGGTCCCCTTGCATAGTTGCAGGTGGGAGCTACAAAAGCAACCTGCCAACTCTCTGGTACAGTAGCCATTTGTGAAGTCACGTGGATCCAGTACCTCCAACTTACTGGATGTGAGGTTCTTCCAAATACCTGCAGCAGTGGAGACCAACCCACAGCTGTGTGAGCTGCCTTGTCATGTCTTACCCTCCCTGGCACCCTGTTGCACCTTTGTATTGAGCAATGGCTCCCTAACCAGTTTCTTTCTTCTGATATATTTAAATAAACATTTTTAGATGATATTTGCAAGATCTGCATTCTCTTTTTTAGCTCTCTTTTTTGTCTACACTTTACTTGCTGTGTTTTATGGCTTTTCCTTTTCTCCTCATGTGGGAAACCTTTTCACTTTTAAAACACTGACCTTCTCCCTGTGATTCCTCCTTAACCTTAGCAGTCAGTCAGGCAGGGTGTTCTTCAGGACCTCTTAGTTCTTTTTGAGTTGTGGCATATGTTTTGCTTAGGCTTTAATAGACCATTTTTTAATCGCCTCCAGACTGCTTGCAGGCTCCTTGCTTTCTGCCTGCTCCTTTTTGGTTTGTTGTTATTGACTAATCACCTTATTTTTTCATAGTTCCCTTTCTTGAAATTGTAGAGCCCCAGGCTGGATTTATTTGGTGTGCTCTCTCCCACTACAGCATTAAAGGTTGTTTTGTGGTCACTAGCAAAGACCAGCTCTCCCACAAACACCTTGTGAAGCAGGTCCTGTGCAGTGCTCCCCATCAAACCCAGAGCACAGCCCTCCTCGCACTTCCACCACTGCTTGGTCCTGGAAACTCTTTGTTGTATACAAACCCATTTTTTATTCCTTCCTGATGGATCACTGAGCTGACTAACTTCTCTAATCTGATTTTATATTTGGTATTCATTACCTTTATCCTTATCAGGGGTCAGTAGCACAGTCCGGTTCTACATTTTTTTTACTGGAATCTGTGATTTCCCATCTCAAGAAATCTGTACTGGTACTAGGATTGTTATTCAGGGTGTTTGGAAAGCCTGGCATTATCTTATTTTTTAAGCCTCTGGTGTAGTGACAGAAGCATATCTAGGTTTCCTCTTCGGGTGCTTAATAATGTTCCTCTGAGCCTGCTGGTACCATACATGGCCAAATTCACCTTATCTACTGTGGCTGCACCATTTATTCCTCTGCTGCTGTGAGCAAGCTGTGTGAGCACAGACACTCAAACCTAGTGCACCACGAGCCGGGCACCTCTTACAGATTCCTCCTCCTCGGGGGCTGAAGCTGCTGGGTTTGGAAAGCTGCACCATGTTTTTTTTGTAGGAAGTGGGAAAGGCAGTCCTCTACCCTGGACCCATTGATTCCCCCTTACCATGAGCTGTCTCACAGCTTTCTGTACCGTCATCCCAGCACCTGGCACTGTCCCTAGCCCTGTTTGCTGTTTCCAGAGCTAACTCGGGTGTCCTTCTAGCACAACCAGCCCCTCTCGCTGACCCTGACCTGGATCCCCATGAAACCCCAGCATCCCCATCGTCTCCCCTTCCCTTGTCCCAGCACAGCCCCAGCTGCCTGCCCACCCCCGCGAAGGGTCCCCCGAAATCCCATTCCCATATCCCTCCTGTCCGGCCCCATCAGGCCCAGGGGCACAGTGCGGGGGGAGGCAGGGAAGGTATCCGAGGGGCTCGGATTTCGGGAATTGCGGCGGTCTGTCCGCAGGTCCGCGGAATGGGCGGTGCCGGGGCGCCCACTGGCGGCAGGTCCCGCGCGGCGCACCCTTCCGGGTCCCGATCTCGGTGTTTCCAAGAGCTGGAAAATAACACCTTGCTCACAAACGAACTTCAGGGATGGAGATCATTGTCAGGAAAAATTGTGATGTAATTCCTGCATATAAACTCATTAATCTCTTAAATGATAGGAGATAAAAATGATGAAAAATAAAAGATATCAAAGGAAGGACGTGCTCCCTGCCTGGGAACAACGATTCTCCGAGGACCCAACTGACATGCTGCTGGCGTGTTCCCAGATCTAAGGCACTGCAGGGAGAACTGTCTCTGAGCTGAGGTCACCAGCTAAAAGCCCTGGAGAAGAAGTGTCCTGATGGCCCAGCCTGCTCTTCTTCTGGTAGAACTCCTCAGGCACGATGTTGTGGGCAGGTTGATGGTTTCATGTGCTGCTGGCATGCTCCACTCGCTGGTACTGTGTGTATGTGCAGCTTGCTGCTCTTCCACGTCTCTGCTCGAACACGTTTCCTTCCCACACCCTACCGGGCAGTGATGAAGGTCAGGAGCAGCAGCTGCAGAACCAGGGAGCCAGGCAGGGGCTCACAGCAGTTACCCCTGCCACCCGAGGGGTGCGTGCTCCCTCCCATTGGCAACAGCCATGAGGCAGCACCAACTCTTCTGCCCTGGCAATGACTGCCCCACCACCTCCATCACAACCAGGATGGCACAAACACATTTTGATCTTCCCAAACCCATTACAGGCTTTGTGTAAAAATTATGAGGTGACAGCCTGTGCTCCAGGGGACGCCTCTGCCTCAGAGGAGAAGGATCAGTTTGGGATTATGCCAAGGTGAAACGACAGGAATATCATCCCCTGCTGCCTCCCTTGCATGGCAACGTCAGTTAAGAGGATGCATGTGGGAGTGCAAGGCCAGGCAGAGCCCCAATCCCTGGCAGCTCTCATCTGGGACAAATCCTGTGGCCTTCGGAATTTTCACTTACCCCAACCATAGACTTTGCTCTAAGAGCATTGCAATATGGGAGGTTTCCAAGTGAGAACGGTGTGGGAACAGCCATGTTACGGCCTTGCTTGGAAGGCCTCGGCAGGCTCTTTCTAGCCGCAGTGTTGCTGGGGGTGTAGGCCCTCTGGGTCCCTTACCCAAACCCTAACCCTAGACTGCGCCCGAAGCCCAAAACAAGACAGGAGGTTTCCAGGACAGAACAGTGTGGGAGGAGAGATGTAAGAGCCTTGCTGAGACGGCCTTGGCAGGCCCTTTTCAGCCGCRGTGTTTTSGTAGGGCTGTAGGCCCTCTGGTTTCCTCAACCCTAACCCTAAAAGCAGCCCTTGTGCTAAACCCAACACAAGACGGGGGTTCCAGGACAGAACAGTGTGGGAGCAGAGATGTAAGGACCTTGTTCAGGCGGCCTTGGCAGGCTATTTCCAGCCGCAGTGTTGGTAGGGCTGTAGGCCCTCTGGGTCCCTTACCCTAATGCTRAACTGCACCCTAAGCCCAATGCAAGGCAGGAGGTTTCAGGGTCAGAATGCTGTGGGAGCAGCAATGTTAAGGCCTTCTTGAGATGACCTTGGCAGGCCCTTTCCAGTGCCAGGGTTGCTGGGGCTATAGGCCATCTGGGTTCATCAACACTAACACTGAGCCTAGCCTCAACCATAGCCTGAGCCCTAAGCCCATTTGCAATCTAAACTTCCAGCAGGCAAATGACAACCCTTTTCCACAGGAAGGAAAACTCAGCGGCCTTGCATGGCAAGGTCAGTTCAGAAGGCAAGTCTGGTAGTGCAAGGCCAGCCAGAGCCCCAGTCCCGGGCAGCTTTCATCTGGGAGAAATCCTGTGATGTTCAGAAACTTAAGAGGCGGAAGCCCACTTGATGCCAGAGGCGCCTGCAGGCGAATGATGGCCCTTTTCCACAGGAAGGAAAACATAGCCGCCTTGCATGGCAAGGTCAGTTCAGAGGGCACACCAGGGAGTGCAAGGCCAGCCAGCACCCCAGTCCCTGGCAGCTTTGGTCTGGGAGAAATACTGCGGCGTTCAGAAATTTCGGAGGCTGAAGTCCATTTGATGCCAGGGGYGCCGGCAGGCGAACGATGGCAATTTTGCACAAGAAGGAAAACTCAGCAGCCTTGCGTTGCAAGGACAGTTTGGAGGGAGCGTCTGGGAGTGCAAGGCCAGGCAGAGCCCCAGTCCTTGGCAGCTTTTGTCTGGGAGAAATCCTGCGGCATTCGGAATTCTCACATACCCTCACGGTAGAATTCGCTCTAGGCCAATCGCAAAATAAGAGGTTTCTGGGTCAGAAGGGTGTGGAAACAGCCATGTTATGGCTTTGCTTGGAAGATCTTGGCAGGCTCTTTCTGGCCCCAGTGTTCCTGGGGCTCTAGGCTTTCTGGTTCCCTCAAACCCTAAACCTAACCCTAAAAGGAGCCCATGCACTAAACTCTGGGAAAGACAGGGAGGTTTCCAGGTGAGAACGGTATGGGAGCAGCAATGGTAAAGCCTTGCTCAGACGGACTTGGCAGGCCCTTTCCAGTGCCAGTGTTGCTGGGGCTCTAGGCCTTCTGGGTCCCTACCCTAACCCAAAGCCTAGACTACGCCCTATTCCCAACGCAAGATGGGAGGTTTCAAGCAAGAACAGAGTGAGAGCAGCAATGTTAGGGCCTTGTTCAAGTGGCCTTGGCAGGCCCTTTCCAGTGACAGCACTGCTGGGGCTTTAGGCCCTCTGGGTCCAACAAGCCTCTACTCTGAGCCTAACCTTAAACCTACAAAGCCCAAAAGGCCACTAATAGCCAGGGGCGCCTGCAGGTGAAAAACGGCCCTTTTCTAAGGGAAGGAAAACTCAGCGCCCTTGGGTTTTGAGGTAAGTAGAGAGGAAACATCGGGGAGTGCAAGGCCAGCCAGAGCTCCAGTCTCTGGCAGCTCTGGTCTGGGAGAAATCCTGCGGTGTTCGGAAATTTGGGAGGATGAAGCCCACTTGCGTCTAGGGGTGCCTGCACGTGAACGATGGCCCTTTTCCATGGGAAGGAAAAGTCAGCGCCCTTGGGTCCTGAGGTCAGTTTGTAGGGCGCGTCTGGGAGTGCAAGTCCAGCCAGGGTCCCAGTTCCTTGAAGCTTGGGTATGGAAGAAATCCTTGGGCATTCTGAAATTTGGGAGGCTGAAGCCCACTTGCGTCCAGGGGCGCCTGCAGGTGAACGACAGCCTTTTTCCACGGGAAGGAAAACCCACCACCCTTGGGTCCCGAGGTCAGTTTGTAGGGCGCGTCTGGGAGTGCAAGGCCAACCAGAGCTCCAGTCCCTGGCAGCTTTCTTCTGGGAGAAATCCTGCGGCGTTCTGAGTTTTCCCTATCCCTTAGCCTACACTGCGACTGAGACCAAATGGAACATGGGGTGTTTCCAGGTGAGAACAGTGTGGGAACAGAGATATGTGGGCCTTGATGAGATGGCCTTGGCAGGCTCTTTGCAGTGGCAGTGCTGCTGAGGCTGTAGGCCCTCTGGGTCCCTTCCTCTAAGCCTAACCCTAGCCTGCACCCTAAGCCAAAAAAAGACTGGAGGATTGCAGGTCAGAATGGCGTAGGAGCAGAGATGTTAGGGCCTTGCCGAGATGGCCTTGGCAGGCCCTTTTCAGCCGCGCTGTTGCTTGCTCTCTAGCCCCTCTGGTTCTCTTAACCCTAACCCTAACAGTTGCCCGTGCACTAAACCCTAGGTAAGTCAGGGGGGTTTCCAGGTGAGAACGGTGTGGGAGCAGCAATGTTAAAGCCTTGCTCAGATGGCCTTGGCAGGCCCTTTCCAGTGCCAGTGTTGCTGGGGCTCTAGGCCTTCTGGGTCCCTAACTTAACCCAAAGCCTAGCCTACGCCCTATGCCCAACGCAAGATGGGAGGTTTCAAGTAAGAACAGAGTGAGAGCAGCAATGTTAGGGCCTTCTTCAGATGGCCTTGGCAAGCCCTTTCCAGTGGCAGCACCACTGGGGCTTTAGGCCCTCTGGGTGCATCAAGCTTGTGCTCTGAGCCTAACCTTAAACCTACAAAGCCCAAAAGGCCACTAATAGCCAGGGGCACCTGTAGATGAACGACAGCCCTTACGAACAAGAAGGAAAAGTCAGCGCCCTTGGGTCCTGAGGTCAGTTTGCAGGGTTCATGTGGGAGTGCAAGGCCAGCAGAGCTCCAATCCCTGGCACCTTGGGTCTGCGAGAAATCCTTCAGTGTTCAGAAATTTAGGGGTCGGAAGCTGACTTGCAACATGGGGTGCCTGCAGGCAAACGATGGCTCTTTTGCAGAGGAAGGAAAAGTCAGGTAGCTTGCGTTGCAAGGTCAGTTTGTAGGGTTCATGTGAGAGTGCAAGGCCAGCAGAGCTCCAATCCCTGGCACCTTGGGTCTGGGAGAAATCCTTGGGCGTTCGGAAATTTGGGAGGCTGAAGCCCACTCGCGTCCTGGGGCGCCTGCAGGTGAACGACGGCCCTTTTCCATGGGAAGGAAATCTCAGTGCCCTTGGGTCCTGAGCTCAGATTGTAGTGCACGTCTGGGAGTGCAAGGCCAGCCAGAGTCCCCGTCCCTGGCAGCTTTCTTCTGGGAGAAATCCTGCGGTGTTCCGAGTTTTCCTTATCCCTTAGCCTACACTGCGACTGAGACCAAATGGAACATGGGGTGTTTCCAGGTGAGAACGGTGTGGGAACAGAGATATGTGGGCCTTGATGAGATGGCCTTGGCAGGCTCTTTGCAGTGGCAGTGTTGCTGAAGCTGTAGACCCTCTGGGTCCCTTCCCCTAAGCCTAACCCTAGCCTGCACCCTAAGCCCAACACAAGACTGGAGGATTGCAGGTCAGAATGGTGCAGGAGCAGAGGTGTTAGGGCCTTGCCGAGATGGCCTTGGCAGGCCCTTTTCAGCCNCTTGCCGAGATGGCCTTGGCAGGCCCTTTTCAGCCGCGCTGTTGCTTGCTCTCTAGCCCCTCTGGTTCTCTTAACCCTAACCCTAACAGTTGCCCATGCACTAAACCCTAGGTAAGTCAGGGGGGTTTCCAGGTGAGAATGGTGTGGGAGCAGCAATGTTAAAGCCTTGCTCAGATGGCCTTRGCAGGCCCTTTCCAGTGCCAGTGTTGCTGGGGCTCCGGGCCTTCTGGGTCCCTACCCTAACCCAAAGCCTAGCCTACGCCCTATGCCCAACGCAAGACGGGAGGTTTCAAGTAAGAACAGAGTGAGAGCAGCAATGTTAGGGCCTTCTTCAGATGGCCTTGGCAGGCCCTTTCCAGTGGCAGCACTGCTGGGGCTTTAGGCTCTCTGTGCTTGTTTGGCTGTAAACCAGCATGGGAAATTAACCCAACACCGAATACCTTGAGAGATGTTYGGTCAAAATTACAATTTTATTAAAAAAAGGTTAAAATAAATGCAGCAATACAGAAACATGGGCTTAAACAAACCGATAGAGTCATGGTACAACCTAATACCCTGTTTACCTGGGTGGTAGCTGTGCAGAGCAGTTAGGCACTGGTCTTGCAGGAAGGCCTGCTAATCCAGTCCCGGTAGTGGAGTGGAGTAGCTGAGTCTAATTCTGAGGAGTGGAGTGGAATAGCTAGCTGATTCCCATTCCAAGGAGGGGAAGGGAGTGGAGTCCTAAGAGCTGACTCCTGTGGAGTCAAGAGTATCTTCTCCCATGCAAAACCCTTGTTTTATGCTGTGCTTCTTGGCTGGCACCTCCCCCAGGGGCGGGGACTTTCACAATTGAAGAGGATCTTCCTGATGTTCTATTGGTTGTTTCGGTAATGCCCTTGGATGAGTGCTAGGGTCCTCCGAGATGCTCCCGAGGGGTTCAGGCTAATTAGTCAGGCTGGGTGATTCTAAGGGGCCATTAGCTGAGATCAGCTAATCAGCTAGCTGGTGCTAATGAGCCATTAGCTRAGATCAGATAACCAGGGTGGGTAGTGCTTCCTGTCGGTTGGAGTGCTTCTCTCAGTTGAGATAAGGAGTCCCAGGTGGGTAATTATGAAATTTATCCAGCTTTTGTGGGTGCTAATAGAATATATAACTAACCCAGGACACCCTCTGTGTCCATCAAGCCTATACTATGAGCTTAACCTGAAAGCTACCAAGCCCTAAGCCCACTACTAGACAGGGGCGCCTGCAGAGGAGCGACAGCCCTTTTCCACAGGAAGGAAAACTCAGCACTGTTGCATTCCAAGGTCACTTGAGAGGGCAAGACTGGGAGTGCAAGGCCAGCCAGAGCTCCGGTCCCTGGCTACTTTCTTCTGGGAGAAATCCTGCGGTGTTCCGAGTTTTCCCTATCCCTTAGCCTACACTGCGACTGAGACCAAATGGAACATGGGGTGTTTCCAGGTGAGAACAGGTTTCCAGGTGGGAACAGAGATGTGTGGGCCTTGAT